>LZPO01088789.1:0-17750 GCA_001675575.1 Neotoma lepida | reverse complement strand
AAACTCAAAGTGTAGTGACAGCCTCAAGCCAGATAAATGTAGCTGTAGAACATGCATCAGCAGAGAAACAAAGTGGCCAAAACACATCCTACAGTGTGAATGAGTAGGCATTTTAGCATATATAGCAGATAAGCTGGGAGGAAGACAAAAGAAGATCACTGGCTTGTATTTAAAGACCTCAACAAAGGCTTGGTAGGAAGTTAGCATTATTCTTAGATTACTCTTACTTCTAACTGAAAACAGGTTGGCTTTTGAGCCTGCTTTATGGGCCTAGCAGACACAACAAAGAAATTGTGTAGCCTCCATCTTTATTTGTTATGAGCTGAGGGTTTGGCCTAAGAATGGGAGTTCTTGCTTTAGTTATTGTCTTTTCCTTTGGTATGTGTGTATATGTCTGTGTATTCCAAAACAGTACAGAAGAAGAAAACTGGTCCACTGAATACCATCTGAATCTCTCTTATCTGGCAAGTACTGTTTCCCCTAGCAGACAAAGGAGTTAAGAACAAACACTAAGTGAAGCATGGTCCCCCATGATGTGATGCTTGAGAGACTGAAAGAACTACTTTGAAGCTCAACAGACCATTTCAGCAGGGAGAGGAGAAGCTGGTTTCCCATCAGGTCCAGTGCCTACCACAAGGATCAGCATGAAGAACCCTCAATAAATCATCTAACTGGACATAAGGTGAATGAATGCTCCATAGCCACGGGTTATCTGTTTGCTTGTTTGTTTATTTGTGGGGAAAGAGAGGCCCTCATTACCCAGTGTTCATGCATAAGAGGTTTTTGTCCTATTTATTCGTCTCAATCACTTTTTTCTTTTGTCCAGGATTGGAAAATGTCTCTCTATTTTGGGGTTTTCTATTTCTCATTCATTTTCAGTCAATTTGCTCTCATGGCTTATTCACTGGAAATGAACTCAAAATGACAAAAACTATAGATTATTCATTTCAGCCAAATCATGGTTTGAAACAAATTGTTGGACCGAGAAGCTTGCTGAATTTTAATCAAATTACATTTGGTCAAGTTAGAATCAGGGAAATTGCACTGCACAAATGGTTGAGGGGCAAACTGATTAACAATGATGACTTAACACTCCATCATCAGCCCTGATGAAGCTCTACGGTGTCCAGTGGATACATAGCCAATCAGCATTGCAGTAAGTGACACCGGTAGGACAGGGGTGATGACAGCCACTGATGGAGAGCAAGTGTCTAAACTGGGGTTCAGAAAAAGTTTGATCCGTTCTATTTCCTAGAGAGCACCCAAAGACATTCAAGGATGCCCAAGGAAGATTATATCAAAGATATTGTGATGGATAACCTTGATTTTCCAACTTCACCAGATTTAGGGCCAACCAGAAAACTTATAAAACATGTTTCTGGCTGTGCCTCTGAGACTGCTTGCTGAGATGATTGACACTTGAGGCTGCAAGCTGAGTGGGGAAGATGACCCTAAATGTGGGTGGCACCATCCAGGTTTCTGGATGTGGGGTGGAGCAAACTGTGGAAGAAAATATATGCTCACACATGTGCCAATGCTGGACTCTTCATAAACAGNTGCATGTCTGCTGCTACTGTCACCTGGGGANACCAGTAGCTTTTGAACAAAGATTTACACCAGTTACTTTCCTGGGAACTTTCAGGTCTCCAACCTTAGACCAGTTCTTTATCACTTATCTCTCTTATTCTGAGGTTTCCACCTCCTTGGATCAAGCAGCTACTGGCTGCCCTGGCTGTCCACTTTGCAGATAGCTATCATGGGATGCTCCAACCTCTGAGTATTTTGTATGCCATCTACTAAAATCCCTCTTACAGTTGTATGTTCTCTTCCTGTGGGGTACCCTGATTAATACAAAATAAAATAATAGTCTTATTTTCATTCTCTCTTTATTATATGGTGAGTACCCTTGGCATGGCTAATTTACAATCTGCAGGGCTCAGTAAAAAACAAAGATGCAATGACCTTTTCTGAAAAAAAGAATAAAAGTGTCATTAAAAGCATTGCAATTCACAGTTCTTTATGCTTCTTCCACAGGTTTTTAATTTCCCATGATTTTTACTTGTAGTTTAATGCCATTCTAAGTGAGTAAAATTGAGTTTACATTAATGACATGGATTTTACAATTTTTCCTTATATAATACAAAGACAGTTTTCAATGCCAATATAAAACTATAGTTCAGTCAGTGAAACTACACAACTTGCATTTTAACTGATTTTAAGAATTAATTTTATTATGTGAACTCCAACGTTATCAATGNATTAGTCCATTAATGCTTCTTAATGTGCTGATTTGCTGAGAGATTACAGAATCTCAGGAAGCAGGACCCAGTTAAAGAGTGTATTATTTACTTTTCTATTATAATGTTTAAATACTCTAACAGAAGCAAGTTAAGGGGATAACAGCTTATTCTGGTTCACACTTCCAGTTTACAGTTCATAATTGTGGGGGAAGTCATGGCAATGAGAGCATGAAGTGGCTCGGCAGGAGGCAGAGAATATTTGCTTTCTCTTTATTGGTTGGTCCAAGTCCCCAACCCATGGCATGATGCCACCCACATTGGGCAGGTCTTCTCACCCCAGTTAACCTCATACAGATGGTGCCTTTCAAGTGTGCCCAAATGCTGATATCCCAGCTGATTCTAGACCCCATCAAGTTAACAAAATGAACCANTGCAAAGAGAGTGAGTGTGTCCTTTGGGGCTGTTCCTTTTCCTCAATCCCTTCCTCTTTCTCTCTTTGTTACCCAGTGTGGTGGTTTGAAAGTAATTGGCCCCCATAATCTCATAGGGAGTGGCATTATTAGGAGGTGTGGCTTTGTTGGAGGAAGTATGTAACTGTGGGGACAGGCTTTGAGGTTTCCTATGCTCAGGATACCACCCAGTGTCTCAGTCAACTTCCTGTTGCCTGCAAGATGTAGGACTCTCAGCTACTCCAGCACCATGCCTTTCTGCACATCACCATGCTCCCCTTCATAATAATAGACTGAGCCTCTGAAACTGTAAGTCAGCCACCCAATTAAATATTTTCTTTATAGGAGTTTCTGTGGTCATGGTGTCTCTTTGCAGCAATAAAAACCCTAGCCAAGACACCCAATCACCCTGAGGTGATCAGTATTGCTCCGCTACATCTTTGCTGCCTTGACAATTTTCTCAACGCAAGCTCAAAGTGATCAGACCAAGACAACACCAACTGAAACCTTCAAAATTGTGAAGAAAATAATTCTTGGTTCCAGTTGTTTTCCTACATATTTTGTTATAGTGATGAAAAGATAACTGGCATATACCTCAGCAAGGTCAGTATCAAAACTGGTATACTGAACAAAGAAAGACAGATATGGAGGAGCAGATGCTAGGTGTCAACTTAATGAGGTTCCAGAAAAGGCAAATATTGAAGGCTGAAGAGATGACTTAGTTGGTCAAAGCACTTGCAGAACAAGAAGATCTGAGTTCAAATTCCCAGTGTCACAGAAAACCTAGACTGTGTGTGTCTNTAACCACAACATTGAAGAGCAGAAATGGGTGGATCACAGAAGCTTACTGGCAGGAAGCCAAGCCTAAATGGTGAATTTCTGGTTCAGTGAGTGACCTGTCTCACTGAAAAATAAAAATAAGGTAAAGAGTAATGGAGGGATATATCTAATATTACGTTCTCCTCTAACTTCGACGTGCATTCTCCTGGGCATGTACATGGGCATATGTGCTGTATTGGGCAAATTCAATACACATATATATGTACACACATCACTCACACTTGTATCAGAAATACACAGAAGCAGAGGCGGGCAGCAACAAATGTAACTCAAGATGAAAACAACATTTGGGCTCCTTTGTAGGAGCAGCTTAGCAGTGAGTAGGAAATGACCCCAGGATGCCTTCCACAGTGCTGAAAGTGTCTCTATCTTGATTCGGCTGAGGACACACAGGTGCACCTTTTATCTTTCTTTCCCCACTTTTTATTGTTTAACAGTTTCAAACTTCCATTGAATTTTGGTCATTTTCCCCTTGCTCACTTCACTCTCTCTAGTATTGGAACCCTTCTTTTCAATGAATCCCCCCTCCTAATTTCATGTCCTCTGTTTTGTGTGGGACCTGCTGAGTTTCCTTAGTGATTTGCATATGCAAGGGAGGGAAGCTATTCACTGGACCACGGACAACAAATCTTCAACTATACCACTCTGCTAACAAGTGTTATTTGCTGAGACTTCCTTTGTACATATGGTCTCTATGTTCCACTGCGTATAAACACTNTCTCAGTAAACAGTAAGTTATTGTATGTTTCTCTTTACCAAAAAAGAAAAAAGAAAAAGGAAAACCTGATAAAATTCCCACATACTATCTAGGCAAGTTATGAAATCAAATTACAAGACACCATAAAACACGTGGTGTTGAGATTAGGAAAATGCTCTTTATGTGCAACTAAAGACATTCTTCCTATATCAACTCATCCCTATGACTATGGTTCTTGTCATAAANATTTTTCTGATTTTGTACACTAATCTCTGTAGAAAGTTTTCATACTGTCTCTAGGTTTAGTTCTAGATTACTTAGAGAATGGCTACTTTAATGTATGAATTGAAGACGTAAGCTGTCAGGAGTAGGACAATTGAAAAATAAATGAGAGCAGGCATTACAGTAGGGAAGGTGGGTGGTAACAGTTCTTCACCAGAAGCTGCACAAACCATCAGGGCAGTGATCAGCACTATAAAATCATTTTTATTGAGCCTGGGCACCTCTGCATCTTGACAACATCTAATATGACTAAGATTCAGAAGGCTTAAGAAGAGGGAAGTGTCTGAAATCCAGCCCTGCTTTGATTTCTCCTCTTAGGCTTGGGCATATTATTTTAGACCTAAATATAAGCCAATTGTTATAATCTAGGACTCCTTTTTGAGTACTTTTTTAGCTTAAAAAGCCTGTGATCTCTAGTTATATNAAGTCTAATAACAGCGGGTCTAATTAGGAAATCACCAGTGTGAGACGGTCAGCCAGGCCCTTTAGTATAGAAAATACTATAGATAGAAGCTGAAGAAGAGAAATATAAGTTGAATCTGCATGGGACAATAGAAAATCCCCAAATCACTGGTGGAAAAGTAGTCTGGCAGTTGTCCAAGGGTTCTTGAGAGAAATCCACCATATGAGAAATACNGGATTTACTTCTTTTCCCTAGAAAAGATGGACCACAGAGGTGTTAGCTACCAAGTACTAAGAGAACATGCCTGTCATTTATTTCTTCCTGATGCTAAAGGAGACAGACATTGCTTGGAGCTCATACAAAAGCAGGGCCTGGAAAAGGCTGGTGCCATGGTTGGGGTCCAGCATTTCATGGACTGAGCCTTCTACAGCTTAGAGTCATTACAGTTCTCCATACTATACCCTCAGCCTCTGAAAGCCTGCTAATTGAGAGAGTCTCTAATTTTGTCATTGATGTTCCCTGCGGATGGATGGCCCTTCTCCTCTCCATTCTCCAGGATCACAGCCAAGAGACAAGGNTTTCAACAACCAAGCCCATCACTTCCCACATCACTCAGACAGAAACAAGCCTCTCTCTTGCTGCCTGTGGAGGCAAATGTCTGAGGACTTCCTCATTGCAATCACTGCCTGCTCTGGGCTGTGTGAGTACAAGTGCCTGAAATGTTTGGCTTCATAATGGTTGGCCCAAACATGNTTTTGCCCACTTTAGGTTAAGGAGCCAGGCAACAAATTCTGAATTACTAATGGTGATTATTGGACACGGAAGCTATTAAAATGAGGGAATAGTTTGGGATAGGATACTATAGCCATAATTCCTACTTNTGTTNTCATTTTTGTAGCCATCACCTTTGAATTTATAGGTGGGATCTCATTGCCCATCTGAGANAATAGTGGACTTTGAATGGAANACAAGACCTCCCCACACATTGTAGTTAACCCTCCTATGAGATTGTTCAGGAAAACCCTCCCAAATTTTAGGTTTACCTCAATGCAACTNAAGTACGTGTGATGAGGCAGGATGCTGATCAGTTCCCATTCTCAGGAGACAGGAGAAGAAACGGTAATGTAAACTTTATTAATCTTATACCAGAGTTTCCCTGCAGTGCTCAAATTTTCCAATACTTGCACTCATGTACGTATAAAGTAAAGTACTTTTAAGCTTGGATTTATTTCAGAACAGAAAAGAGACATTTGTAAAAAGAGATCAGAAAAGAGATTGAGGGGAAAAAAAAACAATTGTAACAGAAATTAATCACAAGTTGCAGGTACAAATTTCCTCATTTTNCCCCCTCAGTCATGTTTAATTGTTTGGGTTTGATTTGCAAAACAGGATTTCNTCTGCTTCAAATGGAGTTATTTTCCATATTCTTCTCATTTGACATGATCTGGGGAAAAAGCATAGATATCCCTTAAGAGAGAAAAACAATTCACGTCATGAAAATGGGCTGCATAAAACTGTAATAAATACATGTTCAAGGGCATAAATATGTAGTAACACATTGCAGCTAAAAATCAAATATGTGGTAGAATTTCCCTAGGGTAGAAACAGGCTGCATCAAAAGCAATTTACCCTCTCCCTAAAGGCCCCAAATGCCCTACATTCTCAATTCTCACATCCTGCCTTATCCTGCCTTCTGGACCTCTTTGACATTAAGAATCAGTAATATTTTCATGTGTTCTTGTTTCCACATCATAGTGTCACATCTAGGAAGGTAGGGCACAAATTCATATCTCTTAGAGTAACAGCTATTGCCTCGCTTTCTCTAAATGCCCAAGATGGTAATTTACATCTTTCTTCTCTGGATGAACAGAATGGAATTTCATCTCCCACGACAAATGAAGTTTTATCTTTCTGTCTGTAGTGACAACTCCAGGAAAGCCAAGGCTGCTTACACAAATCTTGCCAATACCTNTTACAATAGAGGCCATTTCACAGAAGAATTCTTTTGTTGCAATCCATGTTACAAGCTCCACAATNTTCCCATAGGGCACCAAGTTTTAAGAAATGGCAGTTTAGCTTGGGACTGGTGTGAAGACAACCAAGCACCAGTTCCGAGATCTTTAGACAAAAATAAAAGAGAAGGACTTCTGCTCGAACCCATTAGGATCTTGAAGCTTCACCATTTTAGCGGAGCCAGCATTCCTTCCTTTGAGACTCTGACTTCTGAGACTCCAGCCACTGATGTGCATTTTTGCCCTTCCCATCCAGCTCTATGTTACCAGTCTATCTCTGATTCACAAGCTTTATAACTTGAACACAGAACTTGTCCAAATATAGAATTAGGTAATTTAAGCAAGATCCCTTTACACAGTACCATATAGTCACCTACTGTCAGCATCATAGCTTTGATGTTACCATCATCTGATAGATTTGGTGGTTTACTATAGTTTTCTTCTTTAAAGCCTTTGCTTGTTTCATCTTATTACATTCTAACCTTTAAAAATGTTAGTATTGGGGAGATGACTGAGTGAGTGGTAGAGTAACTGCTGTTCAAACACAGAGATCTGAGTTTTATCCNCAGAACCTATGTAGGATGCAGCAATACACATATGTAATACCAGATGCTGGGTAGGTATAGACACAATGTTCTAGGGACTTGCTGGTCAGCTTGTCTAGCCAGTCAGTGAGCTCCAGATGCAATGGGGTTACTGTCTCAAAACTACAGTGGAGGGAAATATAAGAAAACANCTGACTGCTTCATGTACAAAGGTGAATGTATTTGCAAACACACACACAGAGAGAGACAAAATAAGAGCTAATTTTTAGTTTCTTCAAAGGTACTTGCCAGAGTACCTTAGTTAGTTTCAACTGTCATTTTTGACACAATCTAGAGGCATCTGAGAAGGAAGTCTTAACTTAGTTTCCAGATAAGACCAACTTGTGGAAATGTCTGTGGTGGGTTTCCTTGATTGTTAATTGATGTAGGAGAGCCTNTCCTAATGTGGACAGCAAGTTCCGTGGGCAAATGTTCCTAGGTTCTATATGAAATCTGGCTAAAGGCAAGCCTGAGCTACTCAGAGCACAAACCATCAAGCAGTCCTCCTCATATTCTCTGCCTCAGTTTCCTTCTTGGGTTCCTTCTCTGGATTTCACTTATGATGGTCTGTACAGCCATAGGAAGAAATAAATCCTTTCCTCATCTAAATCACTTGTTGTCAATGTTGTATCGCAGTGACGTANAGGAAACTAGAAGAGAGGAAAAGGAGGGATGTTTTCAACAGGTTCTCTAAGGTTCCATTTCATAAGACCAGCAAATCACCACATGACTTCCATTTCTCAATGTTTCATCATTAAATCAGTCTTAGTCCTTCCCATGGAAATATTTAACAATGTAAATCAAATAGACAGTTGCTTCAGCTTTCATTTAGTCTCATGTTTTCTCAAAAAAAAATGAATCAGAAAAAGTAGTAAAAGTAATCAGAAATGGAATAATGATGCCTAAGACTTACTAATGCTTAACGAACAAATAAACCAAATTCCCCAGTTTGTTGAGAACGTATCAAGGGCTCACACAGGTAACAAACTGATAGGTAAGTGATCCAAAAATTAGANAGAAAAATAACAAGGAAATGTTATACAGCGTGAGCTGGAGAGGTGGCTCAGAAGTTAAGAACATTTGCTGCGCCAGAGGACCTGAATTCAGGTCCCAGCACCCATGTCAAATGACTCACTGGCACATGTAACTCCAGTTCCAGGGGATCTGGAGCCATCTTGTGGCCTCTGTGAGCATCTGTACACACATGCAAATGTTCTCAAAGTGAAACACATAATCACATACATGAAAAACAATGATACAGTGAGCTGAAATAGACTGTTATTTTGGGGATGTTGTTCAGGACAGAATCTGATCANTGTGGCACAGGTGCCTGACCCACTTGCTGGTCAATTGTCGTGTTGTAGTGTCTTGAGTTCTGACAGCTGTAGGTTCTCTAGTTCTTGCCCATTGTCTTGATTGCTTACTAACTAATCTTAACCTTCCTCAGCCAGACTTGAAGCAGCAAAAGCAGATTTTAGTCAATAAAACTATTACAATGGGGGGAGGGCCAAGTGTGAGTGGAACTCACCTATGCTAAAGCAAAAGGGTAGAGTGGGTTAAAGGCATTGGGANCTATGAAGGAGAGTTAGTACATGTAACTAGACCATGTAGTTTTGGTTTTGGGTCTTGGTTTTTGTTTAATTTACCTAATGCTTATCTATAAAAGAAATAAACTTCTATGATAGGCAGCAGTGGTGCACTTGGGAGAATGAGGTCCTCAACCTCCACAGGTGCCAGGNATGCATTTCCTCCATGGATCCCAGCATTTGAAAGAGAGATGGCTCTTGGAGCCATGTGGGAAGAGCTTGGGATTGTAATTTTACATCTCAAAGGTAAAAGAAGTCTTCATAACTTCAAGGTATTTAAAGTTACTGCTTTAAAAGGCAGGTCAGATAAAATACAGGAGGCTATTCCAATGTTTTTGTATCTGNTGAGATTTGCTTTCTGACCGAGAATGTGGTCGATTTTAGAGAAGGTTCCTTGGGGTGCTGAGAAGAAGGTGTATTCTTTTGTGTTAGTGTGGAATGTTCTAGAGATGTCTATTAAGTCCATTTGAGTCATAGCATGTTAGATCCCTTATTTCTCTGTTAAGTTTCTGTCTGGCAGACCTGTCTATTGGTGAGAGTGGCATGTTGAACTCTCCCACTATTAGTGTGTGGGGTTTGATGTGTGATTTAAGCTTTAGTAATGTTTCTTTTACATATGTGGGTGCCCTTGTATTTGGGGCATAAATGTTCAGAATTGAGACTTCATCTTGGTGGATTTTTCCTGTGATGACTATGAAGGGAAGGCTGGAGGGGGGTCAGGAGGAGGGCAGAGAGGGGGATCTGTGATTGGTATGCAAAATGAATAAAATATTTCTTAGTTAAAAAAAGGTAAAACTGAGCTAGAAAATGTGAAATAAATAAATAGATAAAAAATAAACAAACAAACAAACAAACAAACAAATAAATAAATAAATAAATAAATAAATAAATGGCAGGTCAGGACCCGTGGGGTGCAGAACTTAGAACAACCAGGATAGAAAGAAAGAGGGGGAAAAGAAAGGGGGAATGAGGAGAGGGAGGGGAGGGAGGGGAGGGAAAAGTGCTCCCACTGAAGTGGTGAGGAAGGGATGAGTACCTCTTATCTGTTGTGAGGTCAGTCATTAACAGTTCCAGTGTTAAAGGTGTAGTCTCTAGTTGGTCACTGTCGGCAAATGGCAANCACCTTTAAAAGGCGGAGTCAAACTGCAGGTCTCTTGGTCATGGGGGAATTTTACCCCCCATGGGAATCATGAGACACGGCCCCTCTTTTTTCTTCATTTTCACTTCCAGCTATTAGNTGAATTGTCTTCTTTTGCCAGCTCTTCCTTCAGGACGCTCTGCCTTGCCATAGACCCAAAAGCAGCAGTGCCAAATGACTATGGATTGAAACTTCCAAAACTCTGAGCCAAAATAAGCCTTTCCTCTTCTTTAGTTTACTATCTCCAGCATTATGTTATAGTAACAGAAAGCTGGCTAAAGCCTCCTGTTCCTTTTAGTCCTTTGACAGACTNNCTAATAAACATCTACATCATGGAAGATAATCTAGTGTGTAAGTTTATCAATGAAAATTTAAATTTCATCCTAAAACACCCTCAATGTTATACTCAAAATGATGTCTGATGAAATACCTAAGGAGCCCATGGCCTAAGCAAGTGGCCATATTACATTAACCATCACGGTATCTTACCTGATCCTTACCAGACTTGAGAAAGAACAAATATGCTCTGTTGGCAATGTTGAGCTTTTCATACAGGCATTTTAAGGGAAACAGGTTCAGGGATCACCCTAGAGACACAGCCTTATGCTACTGGAAGCCACACTTTTTTTTTCTTTGAGTGTGGTTTTATTTATTTATTTTTTATTAAAAGATTTTCTATTCATTTTTACACGCCAACCGTGGAACCCCCTCTTCTCCCTCCTCCCACCCCCCAGCCTTCCCCCTCAATCTACCCTCCCCATTCCCACCTCCTCCAAAGCATGGTCTCCCATAGAGAGTCCTAGAGCCTGGTACATTCAGTTGAGGCAGGTCCAAGACCCTCCTCCCTGTGCCAAGGCTGTGCCAGGTGTCCCACCGTAGGCACTGGGCTCCAAAAAACCAGCTCATGCACCAGGAATGGATCCTAATCCCATTGCCTGGGGGGCCCCTAAACAGTTCAAGGTAAACCACTGTCTCGAGTATCCAGAGGGCCCAGTCCAGCATCATGGGGGCTCCACTGCTCTTGGTCCACAGTTCATGTGTTTCTACTAGTTTGGCTGGCCGTCTCAGTACATTTTTCCATCATGATCTCAATGTCCCTTGCTCATAAAATCTTTCCTCTCTCACAACAATTGGACTCCTGGAGCTCAGCCTGGTGCCCAGCCATGGATCTCTGCATCTGCTTCTATCTGTCTCTGGATGAGGGCTCATGGGGGCTCCTCAGCTATTGGTCAACAGTTCATGGGTCTCCACTAGTTTGGCTGGCCATCTTTGTACACCTTCCCATCACGATCTTGTAGTCCCTTGCTCATAGAAGCCCCCCTCTCTCCCATCAAGCTCAGCCTAGTGCCTAGCTGTGGATCGCCACATCTGCCTCCATCAGTCTCTGGATGAGGGCTCTATGATGACAGTTAGGGTATTCATCCACGTGAATACTCACCGGAATATGCCAGTTCAGGCTCCCTCTCAATTTCCAGTAGTTTAAGGTGAGGTCATCCTTGTGGATTCCTGGGAACCAGGAATAGCATTCTATTTCTCCCTGTTCCCATGATGTCTTCATTTATCATGGTCTCTCATTCCTTGTGCTCTTACTGTGTCCCTGTTCCAACTCAAACCTCCTGTTCTCCTATGCTCACATCTTCCATCTTTTGCCCTCCATCCCCCCCCCATCCCCAGTCGGCCCATGTAGATCTCATCCAGTTCTCCCTCGCTGGGCGATCTATGTGTCCTTCCTAGGGTCCTCCATGGAGCTGTGGGTTGCAGTCTGGTTATCCTTTGTGGAAGCCACACTTGAAGTTGATAATATTTGAGTACAAAATTTTGGAGGGGGCCATCATATGCAGAAAATTATGTCTCTAGTTTTATAGAGTTTCCATCTCAAAAATAATCCATCTGCAATTTACTTTTGTAAATTTAGAATGTAATCTTGTAGCAGAAGGACAGAGAGTAAGTCTCATTTTACATAGTTTCAATATGCATAACATTTCATTACCATGGTTTAGTTAAATAACACCAGTTCCCTAATACTACTATTCAAATTTCAATTTTCATAGTAACCCATGATTGCTTAAGCCAAACACTTTATTGCTAGATTTTCTATCCATATATTACTGTTTAAGTAACTGATGGGTAGGATGGAAAGAAATGATCTACCTGTTTCCAGGTGTGTCTGAGTTATTGAACTTCTGTCAGTAAACCACTTCACAGACAGCAAAGTGCACAGGTCTCAGGTTGACTTCAATGGTTTCCTACTTTGCTTTCAAATGTATGCAATGATCTCATAAGATTGATAGGCAATCCTACTCACAAAGTGATGTTCACTGTGACATATCTTCATCAATGTTCTCCTCAAACTTCTTCCAATGATGCCAAACACTGGTAAAGACCATCTATCCACACAGGTGCCATTTCCAAAGACCCAATACCAATTGTCCCAAACCCACCTGTACACTGTAATGTGAATTTCTAAATGGTGTTATTAATTATAAACATCAGGAGACAGGTATTGGGGTAAATTCTGAAAGATCAGAGAGACAGAACAAGCCACAGCCAACCTCACCTTGCCAACTCCTAAGCTGATCTTGTTTCCTCAGACTGCAGGCTTCCGAGTCCTCACCTGAATGAATCTCAGCTGAACTGCTGCTCAAAGCCTGAAAGCTTAAGAGGCCTCTAGTTTCTGGTTCTCACGCCTTACATACTGTTCTGCTTCCTGCCATTACTTCCTGGGATTAAAGACATGTGTCTTTCCCAAGCAAGACATAAATCGCAAGTCCTGGGATTAAAGGTGTGTACCATGCCTGGCTCTGTTTCAAGTGTGGCCTTGAGCTCACAGAAATCCAGACGGATCTCTGCCTCCTGAATGTTAGGATTAAAGGCTGTGCTACCACTCCCTAACCTCTATGTTTAATNTAGTGGCTGTTCTGTTCTCTGATACCCAGATAAGTTTATTGGGGTGCACAATATTTTGGGGGACACAATATATCACTACATTTCTCCTTTTTTGTCTAAAACAATAAAAAGGTTTATAACTAATATACAACAATATATACAGTCAAGAATTACATTAACAATGTCTAGTCCATTAACATTTGACAAATTTAGACAAAAGATTTCATTACTTTTTCTATTTTGGTGAGTCCAAAATTTGTATACAATACACAAAAATCCAATCCAATGTAAAATATTTAAAACCAGTAGTTGCCTTTTAAAAGTAGATTCAATAATCTTTTTTATCTTATCATATCTATTTCTCTTTTTTTCAGAGTAGATTCAATGATCTACCCTTTAGTCATCATTTCTTCATCTTTTTTTCAGAGTAGATTCAATAATCTACCTCTTATCTATATCTTCTTTTCTTTTTCTTTTTTAAACAAGAACCCTGAGTCTAATCTCCTTTGTTTGGCTTTTTTTTCCTATTAACAATTAACAACTTGTAACCAACCATTGTAAACAATGACAATATCCATAACTCAAATGACCAAAANCCACCCACTCCACCTCTTGGGAATGTGGACGTCGTGTTCTTAAAATTAATTCCTGTGGATGAAGGCATCTTTAGGAGATCCTGAAATTTTTTTGGTTAATTGCCAAGTCCTGAGAGAGTTAGCTGTATCATTTGTCTAGTATGTCCATAATGGGAAAATGCAGGGCGTGTCTTAAGTCCTTGTTTGAGTAGTCTGTCAGGCTGGATTATTTCAGCTAGCCATCTCAAAATTGTCCTGAGAAGTTTGTAGTCCAAAGCTGATCTTTGGGTGGTGTTAATCAACTTAGTGGCTTTATCATGTTCCATGTGGAATTGTCGTTGTGGGGTCCCGTCATCTTTTTGGAAATTTCAAAGTTGCTGTTAGGTGTGGTCATGGTTCCATGGTTCACTGCAGATTTTTGTGTGTGTGTGTGCCTCCTCTGTGGTTTGGAGCAATAGCAATTGTATTTGTATCTGTGCCAGAATCATGTCTCACAGCCAGTCCCAAGTTTGATATACAACAGGTTCTACTTTTCTTCACCAAGCTATTCTTCGATTTCAAATCTCTATGAGCAATAGCTGGTTTTCCTTGGGTACCAACAATCTCCATGTGAAGATGGGCAAGACCACTTCCCGTGGACAGCACGAGTTTGATAATCCATTCCACTGTAACACTGTATCTGTTTGAGTATCAGAAAGGGATCCATGCTCATGGTAATGAACACCAACCACAGCTGAGTCCATGTGCCATTGTCTTTGTTGTCGGCTGCTATAAATCCTAGGATGTTTTCATGGCATAACATCACAGTCTGATAAATCTCAGCCTCTCAGAACTATGAATGTTCTTCCCTAGAAGAGAATATCTTCACAGCAACTTCTCCCTACCACTTGTCTCACCAAACTTCCCCAAACTGACCTTTGTTGATGCTTTCTTGTAACACAATGGTCCTGGCAATTGCTCTCTGAACAAGCAGTGGTAAACCCTTTGTTCCCGGTAGCAGCATNGCCACAGAATGAGAAATAGCTGGCAACACAGAGCCGCCTCTATGGTCCTGCTGCTACTGTTTGTGGCCTGGCCCTGGCTGCAGCTTCTCCTCAGCAAGTCTCTCAGGCTGGCCTCGAACTCTGTATCCTCTTGCTTCTGCCTCCTTCAGCAAATCCTACTGGCATGTGCCAACCACAACCAGCCACATGCATCTCAGTCCTGAGCTGGACACTGCAAGGAAAGTGGTGATTTCATGCAACAATTGTTGGGTGCCAGATGTAGGACGAATCTCTAAACAGTCTTCTTAAATAAAAACACAGGGCCAGAAATAGGGTGAAAATCTGACAGAGATCAGAGGAATTAGAACAGCCACCAGCCTCAACTTAACAACGCTGCTGCTTCCAAAAGAGAGTGAGCGATTTCCTATATCTCCACGCCTATATTCCTTTCTGTTCTGTTCTCCTATTGGCTCTCTCAGACTAGCTACATCACTTCCTGTCTGTCTGTATAGACCTCCAGAATTCTATGGTTGATGTTGGGATTAAAGGCATGTGTCTCCACGCTTTGACTCTGTTCCTAGTGTGACCTGGAACTCACAGGGATCCAGACAGGCCCTGCCTGCTACATGATAGGATTAAGGGCATGTGCTAATATTGCAAGGCTAGCGGTGACCTTGTTCCTCTGATCCTCAGATAAATTTTATTGGGAGACATAGATAAAATACCACCACAGTACATTGCTGGCCATCAATCTTCAGATAATTTGAATTTTAGTGTTTGTGCATCTCTAGACATTTACTCTTCAAACGCTGTTAGCCCCCATTTATACCAACCCTCTTCTCTTGATTTCCTACAGCAGTAACTTTCTAGTCTTCTTTCTGCATTTCTGGAGCCCTTTTCCCCATTTACCCATTCTCCCCAATTACTAATCAGTCATCTTCCAGAGACAAATTGTTTACACTCTACAAGGAATAAGGAAAAATAATAACCATAAAATGAGAGCTGAATACATAGTTAAATATTTCCTGAAGCGCCTAAAAGGAAAAGATTTTTGTTTGGACTGGTAGTGGGGAGAGGGCAAGTGATTTTATTGTTCTAGATTGTAGTACACTCATTTCAAACANTTTAACCATTTCATTCCGGATAGTTTTTTCTCCTTAGAGAAAAAAATACATAACCTGTTTTTCCTATTGATGATAAATTTTGCAATTTTGATATCAGTCTTGATCAGTGTATCACCTTCCTCCACTCTTTCTCCTAAGATGCATTCTTGCATCCTCATATGATTTCTCTTTCCAAAATATAGACAATGCTACCATCCCAGGCAGATGTTACCCAGTGAGTACATAAAATTATCAACCCTCTTAAGTAACACACACAATTTTTCATCTGCTCATTCTAGTCTTTATTTTTGTTTATTTCTGGTTTTTTGAGACAGAGTTTCTCCGAGTAGCTCCGGCTGTCGTGGAACTAGCTCTGTAGACCAGGCTGGCCTCGAACTCAGAGATCTGCCTGCTTCTACCTCCTCAGTGCTGGAATTAAAGGCATGTGCCACCACCACTTGGCTCATTCCGGTCTTTTTTCTAGCCTCATTTTCACATCCCTGTCAGTCATTCCAGGCAGATTCTATACTCACCACCACATATGAATGAATACTGAGCTGCTTGTCAGGGGATATCTCCCAGTCTAGAGTGTCCTACTCACCATTTCCCATATAGCAAGCTCCTCCCACCTTTTAATACCAAGGACATCATGTTTTCTCTGAGCTTTTCTTTTTAACCATAACCCACCTCTAGAAATGAACTGATCACTGAACTGTGTTATGTGCTACCACATACATATCTCTATTATAAGTACGACATACATGTTAAAGCTCTGTTACAGTGTGTTGTAAGTTACACTTTCTTTTTCCATTTTGACACCTCTGAAGTAAGGATATGTCTTACAGTAGCAAAATGTTATTTTACATAATTTATTTTACATAATTTATCTCTTAATGTCACATTAACATAATGGTACATCATACAATTAATGCCATCTTAGACTAGATGAAACAATACAATTCTTTATTATGTGTCTGATTTTCCTACTAGACAGTGAATCTTGTATTCCTCTTTTTTGTGGATAGTTTGTGTATTAGTCAATGTATACATATTACATTAAAATGTCATTTGAGTGGCTGATAGATGCACTAAAGCATGGAGAGTGGGAGGAATATTGAAATGTAATATAATTTTCAGTGGCAAAGTCTCAAAAAGAACTTTAATTTATAATCATGTCAGTTTCCTATTTGTACTATTGTACTGTGTTTATAAATGACGCTCCTGCTGAAGACAACATGATTAACAATATGTGGGATTTCTTTGTATTGTATTTTGCAATTTCATGTGAGTTCAGTTCAAGACATCTCTCAATCTCTCTCCTCGTGTGTGTGTGTGTGTGTGTGTGTGTGTTATCTTTGTGTGTGCAGATACACTCACCTGTTTATATGTGTGGAGGACGAAGTTTGATATTAGTTATCTTTCTCTGTTGCTTTTACTTTGTGTTTTGAAACAGAATCTCCCACAGAATCTGATGCTCATTGTTTGTCTTAACTACCATTTCAGCAAGCACCTATGCTTATATAATGGCCCTTTATCTGCTAAGGCATCCATAGCCCAAAACATCCTAAAATAAAAATCTTTAAATATAGAAAATTATAAGACAAATATAATATATATCCTAAAGCTTTTTGTTAGCAACAAATCATCATTTTGAAAGACAGTATATATAGCCTTGACACTGTAAGAAGAACTTCTAACCAGTCTTATTAATAAACACGCGGAACAAGAAATAAGGGTGAAAATCTGACAGAGATCAGAGGCATTAGGAGCAAGCCACCACTCACCAACGCTGCCTCTACTTCCCAGGAGCGAAGCGGAGCAAAGAGAGAGACTTCCGGTCTAACCTGGCTTTTTTATGCCTGTCCATCTGCTATCCTCACCAAGCTACATCACTTCCTGTCTTGTCTGCATGGACCTTCAGAACTCTAAGGCTGATGCTGGGATTAAAGGCGTGTACCACCACCTCCTACTG
>LZPO01088782.1:0-17873 GCA_001675575.1 Neotoma lepida | reverse complement strand
ACTGACCTACAGTCCTATACTATATTCTTATTATAATTAAGAATTTAAGAACTCGACTTTATAAGAGGTCATCTATTAATTCATTTATTCATAGTTTTTAATTAAAATATAATTAAATCATTATCCCTTACTTTTCCTGTCTCTAATCCCTCTCATGTCCCACCCCACTTGCTTCTCAAATTCATGGCCTCTATCTTTCATTATTGTTGTTATATACATATGTAAATGTATAAATATTAAAATACAACATGCTGTTTGTTTAGTATTGGTTGTATGTGTGTTTTGGGGGCTGATACTTAGTATTGGATGAATCATTAGGGGGCTTGTCTCTGGAGAAGATGAATTCTTCATCTCTTAGCAGTCATTAGTTGCCTTTAGCTTTTCATCTAGGAGTAGAGTCTCATCAGCTATTCCCTTTCCAAGTCAGCATGTCTATTGGTGTTGCCATAGTTCAGGTCTTATTTAAGCCACCATATTGTTGAAGTGTCATGAGGGTGGCTTCCCTTTCATTTATAGGAGACACAATCTTCAAGAAGACTTCCTGATCCTCTGGTTATTACAATCCTTCTGCCCCTTCTTCTGCTATGTTTCCCAAGCCTTAGGTGCAGGAGTTATATTATATATGTATATATTGGGACCTGACACTCCACAGTCAATTGTTCTCAATATTTTGAGCAGTTGTGGTTTTCTGTAATGGTTTGTGTGTGTTGTGAAAAGAAGCTTTTTTGATGAGGGATGTGCTACATTTATCTCTGAGGATAAGGATGGGTATTTGAAATACAGCTAGGAATTATTCTGGTATAGCAAAATTNTAATAGTAGGTTCTCCTCTAAGATCCATAACCTCACTAGCACTGAATAGATAACTACATTTCTGGTACCAAGTATGATTTCCCACATATTGGGTAAGTCTTAAATCTAATTAGATAGCTATTGGTTACTACCAATATATTAACATCACTAATGAATATTTGGGGATATCTTGCTTATATTGTTTGAGTGAGAATGACTCTCATTGGCTCATATGTTTGAATATTTGGTCTCCTGTTGGTGGAAGTGTTTGAAAAGGATTAGGAGTGTGTCCTTGTTGAAGGAGGTGTGTCATTAGCAGTTGCATTTTGGTTTCACAAAGCCAAGTCAGTCCAGTTAACACTTTCTGTCTCATGATTATGGATCAAAATATAGCTGTAAACCCGAAATGCATTCTATTTTTCTGAGTTACCTTGGTCATGGTAAGTTATCACAGCAATAGAAAAGTAACTAAGACACTTGCCATGCCAGTCACTATTACATGTTCTAGGCATCACAGAATTATTGCTTCCTTCACTTGGCAACTTCTATAGCTATAACACTTTCTGGTACTAAAGAGCTAGTCTCTGGGAAGAGACTTTTGGGCCACATCTAGCTAGAGTCCTCTAAGTATGTGTATGAAATTCATGGTGTCTTCAGCAATAAAATCTTGGCAACATACATTATCCTAATACTAAGTATAATTTGTTTTCTTTTACTTCTTTAGCCTTCATATCCAAAATGGAATTTCAAGGGCACCAACTTTCTGAGACATATGGCACCTAAACTACATAGTGAGTAAGTTTATTTATATGACAACCCATTTCATTTTCACTTCATATCTCAAGTAAATTCAGCTTAGGAAATTAACAACAAATATTGTGACCTGGAGAGATGCCATGTACTTCTTTTTCAGAGAACCCAAATTAATTTCCCAGCATCCATCTCAGACTGCTAAGAACTGCCTGTAACCCAAGCTCTGAAGGGTATGATGCCATTGGTCTCCATGGCAGTCAAACTAATATGTAAATACTCCAATATGAATATACATAAATTAAATAAAATACAAAAAAACCTTTGAAATGATTGAGTTCCTGTCACTGTTATTAATGGTTTAATCCAGACCGGCTGTTTATTTTCAATGAGACAGGTGTTCAGGATATTAGACTTTATATATTTCAAAATGAAAGGGAAAGATGGTTAAAATAGTTTAAAAAGATAACAAAGCCATGCATAGTGGTGCATGCCTTTAATTCTGACACTCAGAAGGCACACATGGGCAGATCTCTGTGAGTTTGAGCCCAGCCTGATCTACACAGTGAGACTCTGTTTAAAGAACCAGGTAAAAGAATATTACCATTACAGACCATAGACCAGTACTCAGGCTGCAGAGATTTGCCTACGGCACCCACTTCCTTGTGTTTTCTTTCCTTGGAGGTCCAAATGTCTTTGAAACTTTCTAGCACTCAGTTTGAAAGGATTTGTAGGTATTCATATGGAGTACTTGCTTTTCAAAATGGTCTTTACTCTTGAAAACACATCCTTTAAATCTATGAGATCTATATTATTATACTTCACCTCTCAATTATTTTCTAGCTCAGATGTTCCTTGTGTATTCAATATGAAAAATATCTGATCTAAGTATTGTGAGGAGTCCTTAAAAATTCAATTAACTTTCTTTAATGTATTTTATGCATTTATGGCATCAAAGAGCCACATTACCGCAAATTAGTTTTGATGATAGTCTTTCTTATAACCATTATTTCTAGGACAAGAAGAAGTCAATTTCAATTCATTTTTGTATGTTGTAGTAAATTGCTGTGCTTAAAATTTTTAAAGTAATACATAATATGTAAATACAGAAGTGAACACAGGTAGAGGAAATAGCTAAAGACTTATTTCTAAATGTTCTGTGCCTATATGGCAATGAATACATAAAAGTTCCCTTCCATTTGGCATCATTACACAGAATACCATTGAGTATAAAAATATTTCATAAATTTTATCTTAAGCAGTTGTAGTACTGTTTGGGACTACAAAAACAAAAGAAGGCAAATTACTCCCATCACTACATAATGTGTGTTATCCAGGCCCATCAACACTGGCAACTGCGGCACCTACGATTCTACAATCTCATTTGTTATACTGCTAGAAAAGCTAAATCATTGCTGAGGAGCTTTAAGAAAATTTAGAGTAATTGGATATAGACTGGAATACTTTAAACACCAGCAGTGATTCTGTGCCACTTAAATCAATGTGGAAAAGGCTATGTCCTGGATTTCTAGAAATGTGTATGTTGATTTTTCTGGGACCTGAATACTACTAACTTTATCTCACTTTTAGACAGAATGTATGCTAAGGCAGTCAGAAAACAAGAAACATTTTTGGTATGCCTGCTTCAGGTTGTTTTTAGTTGAAACAGAAGCAGAGAAAAATGATGGCTGAAGGGGTATTTCAGGGAATGGATTTGGTGTCAGTCTACTGTGTTTAAAATATGCAGGTCTTACTTCGTGACAAGTTCAAAGATGATGTCCACTTTCGTAATATCTAAAGAGTACACTGAGGAATGGTGGGAATGGAATTTTGAAAGACTGATGGAACATATGGGTGATTTACTATCCTAACTATCTCTTACCTCAATTTGAAATAATGAGTCTTAAAGGCAATCTGTTTATCTAGGAGAGGCAGAAGGGCTAGTCTGAGGGCTAGCTCTGTCTCGTTGGTCAAAAGTGGTTAAAGTAGAACTGAGTTCCATTCAAGTCACACCCATCTGGCTGCTCACAATTGCCTGTAATTCCAGCACCTCCATCATGGACACATACCCATGCACAAAGACAAACATAGATAAATTAAAAATTTAAATCTTAAAGCATAGTTTGTAGAGATTTCCTAATTTGTTTATTAGAAAGAGCTTACTTCATTTGGAAAGGGTATCTCTCTAATCCCAGCACTCAATAGACAAAGGCAGGAGGAGAACTGTGAGTTTTAGGCCAGCTTGAGGCCAAAAAAAGGGCAAGAGAGGGAGGGAGGGAGGGGTGATCCAGTTTGGGGAAAGTGACCTTTGTTAGTTATGTAAATTATATGATTCTATGAGGGCATTCTCCAATTTCATTTACCATCACACAATTATCCTGCATAATAAAAAAGATAATTTGAGTCACTGAGCCTCAGGTGTCATTGGGCAGGTGTCTATGTGTCTGTGTGTCTGTCTCAGATAGTTATTTTAATGATTTCTTAAATTCTTGCTCAATAAAATAATGGCAGATAAATATGCAAATCAAGATATTACAGAAGGGAAAACATAGAAAATTATTTAAATAATAAATATGCAACTGTTCATAGAAAAAATAACACCAATATATCAAGGTAAGGTCAATTTAATGAAAGCAAAGGCAGTGGTGGCCGCAGTAAAAGTGAATGTACTATCATTTAAGGAAAAATATGAGGCTGCTTGCAATTTCACATATCTCTTCCCTTTTTACTGAAGTAACAAGGAATGTCAAGCAAATAAATATCTTTTTATTCATGTATTGTCTTTCTTTGTTGATAAAAATATACTACTATTCCATTATCAATATAATTAACATATTTAATATAATTAATTTAACTTAACAAATACAATTAATATACAATAATTAATAAAATAATGTGATTCTGAGATTACATAACATTAATAAAATTATTATTTTAACTTCTCTGAGTGTTTTAATACCATTAAACACAAGAGATTCATTTATTCTGAATATTTAATAATATTTACCATTCTGTACATCATTCTCTAGGATTTTGATAAAAATATTATGTGTCTACATTACAACAAATGAGTATTCTTTGGGAACATATTGCCAATGGCCCAAACACTGAGTGGAGCTTTCAAGTCAGCAGGTTGCTATGCAGATCCTGTTGAAACTAGCTCATTGGTGAAGAATAGCATATAGTATTGCTTCTGGGCATAGCCATTGTTCAAGTGAACATCTCACATTAGAGTCAGGGTGGGCATACATGATAGCTAAGTTATAAAAACCTGCCTTCCATTATTTATTTTTAATCTGCAGTATGCTTACATACTTAGTAAAACAATGCTGTTTTTTTATCATTCATGCTTGAGGTCAATTTCCATGTACTTACTAAGATTTAACAACATGATCTTGCCTCTGTTTTTCCTAAATCCACCCCATGGTCTGACATCTCTACAGCAAGGTCCAACCCTGCTAGACTTCCTTTTTACAGAAAGATTATTTTTAAAAAATTAAAATATTTTTATGTGTACTGATGTTGTGCCAGCATGTATGTTCATGGACCATGTGCATGCCTGTTACCTGTGGAGGGCAGAAGAGAACTTTGGGCCTCCTGGAACTGGAGTTACATACAGTTTATGAGCCACCATATTGGTGCTTGAAACTAAAACTGGATTCTTTGAAAAAACAGTGATTGTTCATAACCACTGAGCCTTTTCGCTAGCACTGACTTGGCTAACAATGAATATGTTAAAGTGTCAGGTAAAAATTTGTTATGGGTTAAAAAAAGGATATCACCATTAGCAATCAAATAATTGGAGAAATGGTATTTTGAATGAGTGCGTTTATGATTCCTAGTGAAATTCAAATATTAAGTAGGAACAATAGCATAGTATATAAAATATTCCTTATGTATCTCTTAGTAGGAATCATTGGATCAGACTGGATTCTGTTGACTAACAAAAGCCTGATAGAAACTCAGTGTTGAGTGTTGATGTCAAGAATCAGAGCTTCAAAGATTTCTACTCTATTTTCAGAAAATTCATTTGTCAAAAAGAAAACAGCATTTGCATCAACAATACCTATTAAAACAACTGTATTAATTGCCTGAAGCTGTTTGACAAAGAAGAGCCAAAGTATATGGCTTCCTACACACTAGAAATTAAAATATAAAAGTGAAATGTCAGCAGAAATATTCTATAGCATCATTAAGAGAAGATTTCTGTGATTGAGAAGTCACCTTTGGCCAGAGGCTATGACACTTCAGATCGGAGCTCTGTGTCACCATGTGGCAATCTTATTATAATCTACCAGTCAAATGGTTTAAGACCACCTTATTTCAATGTGATGTCATTTTACTGATATATTTAGTTAACAAGAAAAAACTATTTTAATGGAGGTATAAGGACCTGGGACTCAAGAGGAGTCCAAATTGAGATAATGTTGAAAGGACCATCGTAATTACCACCAGGCTGGACAGTCACTAATTCACAGATTTTGAGAAATAAATAAAACCTCATCACTTGGATCTATGTCTGAGGTTCATTTATTCCACATTAATAGTTGATATAGAAAAGCACTGAGATGGTGTGAGTACATTTTTAAGAGCTCATCAAATTGTGGAGTGGATTAGCCTGCAGTTTGATGGACCTGAGGTGAACAGGGGTATCTCCAAAGGTCCAGCAGAGCTCACTCTCTCAAATGTGGGTATTTCTCTATACCCTCCATCAATTTTAAATTAGACATTCCTTCTTTTAGAATAGTTCATCAAATTTTTAATTTGATACATCAAAATCCAGTATATCAGGCTTATAAACTGGGAACTGTGCTTACTTATTAAAATTAATTTATGTGCATTGTGATATAGATAACACAGTAAAACCCATGCTTTATTTTTAAGGTGATTTATGATATGACACAACAATTAATTTCATGTTAATAAAATAATAATTTTATATAGTTATTCTATATATATGCATATTAGTTCTACTAATGATGGAAATACAAAAAGCATAATGCCATCATAGTACATGTATTTCTGTATACCACATAGAACAAAAACTCCAATTTATATATAATGATAATCAGATAATGAAGAGATGAAATATATCTTACTAAAATATGATATTTCAAATGATATATAATGAAAAGAAACTGAAACTCATCTTTCCATAAATTAAAAAGCATCTCCAATATTATTCCCCCAAATTTGGGTTTATCTACAAATATTGAGACATATTACAATTACTTATTTTTCCATCACTTTCATGTGAATTATTTTTTAGAAGAAATATATACCAACAAATGGTTTGTTTGTAACAGTGTTCTTTCTTTATTTTAGAGGATTTTTAAAAATTTTGTTGCTTGGCTGGTTTTATTGAATATACCACAAGGAACACTAACTATGAACGTAAAGTATATGCTTTGAATTGGACATAGAAGACTTTTCTGACTTCTGTTGAAGCTACAGTGTATCATGGCAAAGGCCTTATTTGAAACAACAGGAAAAGTTATGGTCACCTAATGAAGACAAATAATATAGAAAATGTAAAACTTAATAATACAGAGATAGGTCAGTGCTGTCCATTTTAGACTCATGAAAACATCTGCTGTAAGTATTCCCAGGATAGAAGGAGTAGTGTGAAGTGAATAATATGTCAACACTTTTCTAATATCATAAACCATGAAGAACATTATTGAGATAAAAGAAGTCATAAACACCCGTCTCTGCAGAACATTCTGTAATGCCTTCTTACCCCTTTCCATATTTAGCTTGCAGTGATAGTTCTCTTCTTATCTATGAATTCCATATTTTTCTTTGATTGTAAACTTGCTGCTGTATTAGAGGGTAAGAAAGAGGAATAGTCACAGGAAGATAATCTTTTAGTGGAATAAAACTCTCAAAGTTAATTTTTCACTAAATATTTTTAAAATGTTTTTAATTGAAATTACAGAATTAAAGTCTCCCTTATCTCCTCCACTCACTCCAATTTATCCTCCCTCCAACCTCTCACTTGTTCCCTACTTTGAAATTGATAGCCTGCTTTTTTTGATTATTATTTTTATACATACATGCATGTGTGCACACACACATATTTATATATGTCTATGTTTATAAAATAGTAGGTTTCCAGATGATTTGTTTTGTTCAGAGGTTTCTCAAACATTCTTATTATAGTTATCCCTCCCACCACACTCTCCTCTCCTCTACATATTAGCAATCAACCAACTACTGGAAGTTTAAAGAACTTCTAGCTTACTCCCAGTGGAAGCAATAAAGCACTAATAGTAACGTATTAGTTACTATTAGTAAAGCTCCTACATACACACATGTCCTGGCACCGAAGTTACAGAAACTTTTAACCAGAAACTGGAAACTAGTATCTAATACTTCTAGAATCTGGGATTACATTCTGATCATCTTTTGTCAGGGAAAATGGAAGAGTCTGTAGAAGTTGCATGGAAAAAATAGTCAAGATCTACTCTGGTTGCCGATTCTATTGTGTTTCTTTGGGTTACATTGGAAGGAGCCAATCCCCTTTGAATCAAATAGAGTCAACAAAATGATCCACCATTTCTTGATATGTTGCTCAACATAGATTCTGAGAATCATCATAAAGTGTGTTCTTTATGACTCATTTTGATATTTAGCACTATTTCATTACTTTATACTTTTCTTCTCTAATCTTGTTTATTGGAGTTGATCATGGAATAATTTTGAGGTGGATAGCAGTAATTTTCTTTTCTCTTGCCTATAAATCATGTATTGCATGCATAGATCATTAAAATTGCTTTCCATGGTTTTCTAATGTCCAATGTAATTGCTTAGCATTGAGATGAAAAATGAATACTCTTGTCTGTCTGCAATTTACTTCTATAATTGGTACCCAAAGTTTCATCAAAATATATGTATACATGTTTTGCTTGTTTAAATTAGCCATGAATTCTTCCAAATCCACAATTCTGTGTATAGGCATATTTCTCATTAGCACTCTTTTTGTTTGTTTGTTTACATTAGTATAGTAAATTCAGTTCTACTTCACTCTATTTTTAGATGATTTGTGTAAGGCACTATTCCTTAAACAGTATAGACCATGTCTGTGCAAACATATTGTTCTTCATTATGTGTGGATAGAATTGATATCACCAGATGCACTATGGGGTACTAATCACACTAGACAGAATATTGGACCTTGTTAGGCATAGTAACTTGATCTGAGATGCATGCACAAGGTGTTATGGTTTCAATGAAAACTATCTGAACAGTCTCCAGTGTTGGAAACCTTGGCCTCTGGGGGAGTATTTTTAATTTATTTATTTATTTTACATCCCTACCACAGTTTCTCCTTCTTCCTCTCCTCCTAGTCCCTCCCTGAGCTGCCTTCTGCAGCCTCCATCCACTCATCCTCCAATTCTGTTCAGAAAATGGCAGCCTCCCATGGCTATTAACAAGGTACAGCATATCAAGCTGCAGTAAGACTAAGCAGCTCCCCTTATATTAAGACTGGGCAAGGCAACCCAGCAAAAAGAAAAAAGCCAGCAAAGGAGTCAGAGACAGTCCCTTCTCCCACTTTAGGGTTCCCACAAGAAGACCAAGCTATGCAACTGTAACATATATGCAGAGGACCTAGCTCAGTCCCATGAAGGTTCCCTGGTTGTTGGTTCTGTCTTTGTGAGTCCTATGAGTCCAGGTTAGTCGATTCTATGGATATCATGTGGTGCCTTGAACACTCTAGCTCCTACAATTCTTTCCTCTCTTCATCAGGATTGTTTTTGAGAGGTACTAGAACTTCTCAGGCAGAAGGTCGGCCATTGAGTGGATATTTCGGGGTGAGAGCATGTCCTGATTTCTCGCATGAGTGCTGTATGTTTCCTGATAATCCAATATGTAAAGAGCAAGCCAAGCTGCAAACTACTGCCACAGTGTCTTCCCAACCATGACAGACAGTATTTCCTGAACCTAGAAGAGAATAAACTCCCCATTTTAAGTTGTTTCTGCCGTGCATTCTGTCACAAAGAAAAGGAACTGAAACATAAGAAAACCAACAGTTTGATGATTCTCTTTTCTTTAGTGATATCCTTGAAAACCAACTCTCTTTATTCCCATGGAAATACAAGATATAATCTAAAAGTTGCTAAATGCTTTCCTTAAAGAAGCAAAAATATCATTTAGAGTAAACATGACAAAAATGTCATATATGGGCTACTTTAAGCCTGAATTTAATATTCTGAATTTAATATATGTTGAATCATGAGATTCACTACTATAGATTCCAATAAATATTTTGTTTCTCCTTTGGAGTTAGAGTTCAGAAAATAGGGACCTTCACTGATTGTTGGAGGCAAAGTTCAGGTAGTATCATTGCTCTCAGAGAGTACTGAGTAAGAATATAACCTGTTTAAATAAATAATTTTAAGGAATCAAACAGCAACACATTGCTTCAGTGAAATCAGGCTTGGAAGAAAGTTCCCCTTTTGAGACTATTAGCTGTTTTATCTTTTATCTTTTTTTCTTATTTTTTTAATCAAATGATCAGAAAGATTTTATTTACCAGTATTTTGATACAGATCATTTTTTTAAATCTAGTAAAATATAATGTTTTATTAGATATTTTATTAAACAATTTTTAAAAATATTTATTTAAACAATCATCACACCAAAGTTGAACAAAGCAAATCAACAGAAAGAAAAAAGCCGAAGAGAATGCACAGGAATCAGAGACCTACTCCTTTACACACTCAGGAGTCCTATAATGATACTAAATGCAAAGCTATAACATATATGCAGAGAACTTGATACAGACCCATGCAGTCCTTGTGCATGCTGTTTCAGTCTCTGATTTCTTACAAGGGTTTTTTCATGTTAATTTAGACAGGCTTGTTCTCCTGGTTTCCCTTTTCACCTCTGGCTCAGATACACTTTCTGACTTCTCTTTCATAGGGTTCCAAACCTCTGAGGCATGGGATTTGAAAAAGACATCCCATTTAGAGCTGTATGTTCCAACTTTTAAGAATTCCTGTGAATTGGTGGAATCTTCTCTGAGAAATTTTTCACCACATGCTCTCTCCACTGTATGAATAAATTATCCTAACATATTTTCCTGAGAGTATTGATTATGCTCTTCTTTTTCATGCTTGTTTGCTTGTCTTATGAATTTTCTCCTGTCCAATGTCAATTTTATCTATTGAACTTCCTAGTAATGTGAACTATTATATTTTAATTTGGGCAAATTATTAAAAAAATACTGCAAACTCATTATATATGTCTATCTCTGGGGTCCAAGTAGGAGGTAGTGTGACAGTTCAGTTAATCTTCATTATCAACTTGAGTGGAATTAATAAAACCCTCTTCTTGGTGTGTCTGAGCATTTCTATGGAAAATTAGATCATGGGCTCTGATCTAAAAAGTAGGTGAATCACTTAATAGATCAGAATATAACAACAGTTTGGAAAGGGGTCAAAAGCAAAAAGTTGATCCCTGTTATAGGAAAGGAGTTACTGGACAATATCTTGCCATGTCCATTTCCCATATTTATTATTTCTGCTTCCTGTCCACTATGAAGTGGACAGTCTTCACCTACTTCCTCTGCCATTATGCTCTGCCTTGCCAGATACCCAGGGTTCATGGAGCTAAAGACTATGGAGTAAAATATCTGAAACTGTAGGTGAAAATGAGTCTGTTCTCATTTATGTTCCTTTTCCTTGTATCACAGCAATAGAAAAGTAACTTTGGCAGGCAGGATGGCTAAATCAGTCATTTCTATAGTAAGGCTATTGATTTTTTTTTTCAAATTGAGCTGTGTGTGAAGCTGGCAGAACAACAGCTAGCTGAACATGACTGGATTATTTTGGCCATGATAAAAATGGCTTATAAAATTTCTTAATGAAGTATAAAATTCAAATGAAAGAGATTATAAAATCAATGTAATATGTACCTTTCAAAGCTATCAAATATTTAATATGTGATCACTTATCAAAAAGAAAACCTAAAGTAGGTGATTAGTAATTAAAAACATTTGATCATAATTTAACATAAAAAGTAAATTTCTGTTTGGCAAATTTTAAATTTAAACAAATAGAAACAATGAAAATTAAAATTATTATACATATGGCACTTTTTTCTTTATTTTGCATACTAACCACAGTTTCCCCTTCTTCCTCTCCTGTCATCCCTTCCCTCCACCTCCCTTCTACCCCCATCCACTCCTTCTCCCTCTTCCTTCAGTTGGGGTAAGGTATCCCTTGGGAATCCACAAAACATGGCATATCAAGTTGCAGCAGGACGAAGATTCTACCCCCTACATCAAGGCTCAACAGGGTATCCCACCACAGAGAATAGGTTACAAAGAGCTAGCTCATGTCTCAGGGACAGGTCCTGGTCCCACCGCTAGGGGCCCCACAAAAGATCAAGCTACACAACCAGATGCAGAGGGCCTAGGTTGGTCCCATGCCAGCTCCATAGCTGTCCACCAAGAGTTCGTGAGCTCCCACAAGCTGTCTCTGTGTGTCTTCCAGTCATGATCTTGACACACTTTTTCCACCCTCTCTTCAAATGGACTCCTGGAGCTCAGCCCAGTGCTTGGCTATAGGTCTCTGCTTCTGCTTCCATCAGGTACTGGATAAAGACAATTAGGGTAGATGCCAATCTGATTACAGCAGAAGGCCAATTCAGGCACCCTTTCTGCTATTGCTAAGAGTCTTAGCTGTGGCTATCCTTGTGGTTTCCTGTGAGTTTTGCTGGCACCTGGCTTCTCCCTATCCCCATAATGGCCACCTCTATCAAGATATCTCTTTTATTACTCTCCTAATCTGTCCCAGCCCCAACTCAACCATCCTAATTCCTCATGCTCCCCCCAGTTTACCCAGGATATTTCATCGATTTCATCTTCCCAGGGAGATCTATATGTCTCTGTCTTAAGGTCCTCTTTGTTATCTAGCTTCTCTGGGGCTGAAGATTGTAGTCTGGTTATCATTTGCTTTACATCTAATATCCACTTATGAGTGAGTACATACTGCGTTTGTCTTTCTAGGTCTGGGTTACCTCACTCAGGATGACTTTTTTCTAGTTCCATGTATTTGCCTACAAATTTCATGATGTCATTGTTTTTTTTTTCCTCTGAATAATACTTCATTGTGTAGATATAACACATTTTCTTTATCCATTCTTCAGTTGAGGGATATTTAGGTTGTTTCCAGATTCTGGCGAACAATGTTGCTATGAACATAGTTGAGCAAGTGTCCTTGTGGTAGGGTTGAGCATCCTTTGAGTATATACCCAAGAGTGGTATCACTGGGTCTTCAGGTAGATTGCCATACTGATTTTCAAAGTGGCTGTACAAATTTGCACTCCCAACAGCAGTCTCCATCTCCAACATAGGCCATCTGTAGTGGGTATCTGTTCTACCTATGACCTTGAAGTACCTGCTCCTGAGGCATGGCCACTGGGGACCCGTAAGACCTGGGATAAACATATGTGTTTCTCTTTTCCTCCTTGTGGTTTTGGATGCTGAGATGGATCAGATAGACTCCAGGCAGAAGAACAGCATGGGACCTTGCCTCACCCTTCCAGGATCATACAACAAATTTCTCTATTTCATCTTGTGAATTTTTTTTCCCAAATGAATTCCTTTGCCCTTAAAGTAGACTCCTTGGAATTGTCCCATTATCTCGTGTCCCCATGTGTGAGTGTGTGTTGGCCAGTTTTGGCCTTTTACACACCCAAATAGCTTCCATAGAGCCCACCCACAGGCACCATGAACAGCCTATGAAATCTACCATGTATCAGCGAATGTGGCAGCTCAGAATCCTGTGGTCTAACCATCTGTGTACAGCTCCCTTCCCTCCCTCCATCCCAGGTCAGGGAGCACACCTCTGCAGCAAGCTGAGGCCCTGCCCCATGGCTCTACTCGCGACACACAGTCTTTTCCATGGTGCCTGACTCGGCTGAATCCAGCCTGAATCATCACAGGAGTTTGCCCGACTCAGCTGAGTCCAACACATGGCTGCATCCCCCATCCCATACATATGCCAGTAGAATAAACTCAGTAGCTCTTTAAGCCCAATAAAGGTCAAAGACTTTGGAACACAATCAGGATCTGATATAGTGCTGTACCTTCAATACCTGCTGGCCGAACATCACTACTATACCCAAAAAAAACCATCACAAGAATTGAGACACCAGCTCTCAAGGATTTCATCTAATGTAAAATCAACCTGAAAATTGAATAATAATTATACAAATTAATAACATTTTTCTTTACATGTCTTGAATATTTCTCAAGAAAATATGACGTCTCAGGAATTTAAAAATCCTTTTGTTTGTATTATGAATGAAATTTTACAAGACATATACAACCTTCCTGCAACGTATATAATGTTCACTTCAATGGCAATTCAGATAGTCATTCACAGCATATCATTTAAAAATTGGCTTAATAATAACAGCAAAAATGAGACATTAATGGAACTGATACAGGCTTTATAAGGTAGTAATGAAGACTTAAATTAAAAAATTCTTTCTTTGGAATGTCCTAACTTACTATAAGAACTTCAGTACATTAATAATAACTGTACAACCAGATTCACTTCTATTGATAATAAATATGAATACTTAATGGATAAAACAGTAACTCTTCAGAGTAATGTTAATACTATTCAGATAATTCATAAGGAGGAAAGATCATCACTAATTGATAAAATGAAATCTATGGAATCATATGTTTCAGAAGAACATAAAAATTATATGATTCCATGAAATAACTAGAGGCCTTTATAACAGAGGAGGTTCAAATGTTACAACAGGCAATAGTTTCTTGATTTCAAGCTCTGGAAGATCTCTCAATAAAGATAACAAAGAAACAAATAAGCAGAAGGGCAAGGCCATACAAGTCCTAATATTGCCGGGTAGCTCCTATACAATGGCTTATCCTGTCACCATCTATGAGAAGCCAGCAGATGATAAACATCCTGAGCAATATGTAGAATATTCATATGAGAGATTAAAAAAATGTTAAGGAAGCAGTGTCACCTATGGTATACACTCAACATAGGTAAAGCAGATGTTAAATACGTGGTCTCCTACAAACAGAATCATACCAACTGACTGGAATCAGTTAATATCAGCTGATTCAGAATATGGCCATCAGCTACAATGGAAAAGCTGGTTGAGAGAGGAAGCTAGAATTTTTGAGCAACAAGGTAAAATCAGAGGTTTTGAAATCTCCCAAGATCAAATTCTTGGTGAGGGCAATTTCGCTGATAGAAATGTACAAGCTACTTTTGATGAGCATTCAATATACTTATACTATACAACAGCTTTAAAGGTTGGGAAATAACTCCAGAATCTAGGAAAACAACTGAGCTATATATGAAGATTTTTCCAAGGGCCACAACAACCATTTATTGATTTTTTACAAAGGCTGACTATGGCTATAACAACACAGTATCAGACCAAGAACTAAGACAAATATTAACTGAATCCTTGGCTTTCAACAATGCTAATACAGAATGCTAAGGAATACTTACACCTTTAAAGGTCAGGTCAGCACCTTTTGGGGAATGGATTCAATATACAAATAGTGTTGAGTCTCTTAACTAACATAATGAAGCTTCATAGGAGAACAATTTCCAGAGGTAGAAGGAGGCCTTGAGGTACCAAATGTTTTAACAGTGGTATCAGGTCATGTGAGAAGAAATTTTACATGGGGTGCTCCTAGAAGCAATACTTCTTATACAAATAAACCAAATTGGAGATCCCAACTTTGTAGATTATGCAGAAGATGTGTCAAAGGGCAACATTAGACCAATGAATACAGACCAAAAATAGATATATGAGACAAACCTTTACCTGCAGGAAATGTCTTGAGGGGCCTCTCACAAGCTCCCAAATCAAACATGGTCCAAACATTTCCAGCCACTGTAGAGAAAAATCCTCTCCAGGACAATTAAATAACCCAGTGTCTAGTGCAAAGAATGATACTTCACTGGATGATAGAACAAGTTTGTTAGATACATCAAAAATTCCAAAAAGCACAATAAAATGAATATTTTAGTAGACTTCCAATTTAAGACCAAAACTTAGAGTACGAATTAATGGTGTTTTTTTTCTGGAGGGATTGGTAGACACAGGTGCAGATGTGACTATAATTATACCAAAATCATGACACCTGAATTGACCTCTTCAAGAGGTAGATGTCCAATTTCTGGGGATTGGAAGCCCATCTCAGGTAAAACAAAGTTTGAGATGGGTTGAATGCATAGAGCCAGAAGGACAAAGAGGAAGGCTGAAGCCATATGTGGCAAATGTAACTGTGGAACTTTCAGGCTGAGATCTGTTATAACAGTGGAATAGCCAGATTAAAATTCCTCCAATCTCAGAAATGCAAATCAGATCAATTCATGTTTCCAGGAATAATACTATAAGATACTATAAAAAACAGCCACCAATAATTCAGGCTGTATATAAACAAAGCAAAACTGCTATTGAACTCTCAGAAGTACCAACAGCCCTATCATTAAAGTGGCTAATGTATAATCCTGTCTGGGTTGGCCAATGGCCTATGACACAAGAGAAACTAAAAGGCTTAGAACAGCTGGTTCAAGAGCACTTAAATGCTCAACATATTGAAGAATCTACCAGCCCTTGGAATTCTCCTGTATTTCTTATTAAAAAGAAATCTGGGAAACAGAGAATGCTGAAGAATCTGAGAGCCATAAATAAAGTATTCCAGCCTATGGGCTACTTACAAGAATGGGATGTCATTGCCCTCTCTGTTACCTAAAGAATGGCCTATAAAAACTATTGACTTAAAAGACTATTTCTTTATCATACCTATACAAGAAAAGAATAGAGAAAAATTTGCCTTCACACTACCTACTTATAATAATTTACAGCCATTACCTTCATGAAGCAATCCAAAATGTATACAAAGAAATGAAATTTGACAGATAGATGTGTTTCATTTCACAGAATTTTGAATATTAGAATATGTATACCATACTACTGACATCTATTCAGGATTTCAATGGGCTACTCCTATGAGTTCTGAAAAGGCTTATTCTGTGATTAAACACCTATTAGAAGTTATGGCCATCATGGGAATATCTGTACAATTTAAGACTGACAATGCCTCAGTATATGTCTCACATAAAATGAAACAGGTTTTTGCATATTACAATATAAAGCATATTACAGACATACTACATAATCACACAGGCAAGGCAGTCACAGAAACATCTAAATAAACTTTAAAGGATATGCTGAATAAACAGAAATATCCTTTATCCCTAGAAATATCCCTAGATAGATCACATAATGCTTTATTAATGTTGAAATTTCTCAATGCTGATGAGAAAGAGATACAGCTGTGGAGAGACATTGGACAACAGGAAAAACTCCTGAGCTAAACCAACTGGTTTACTTCAAAGATGTGTTGACCCTAGAATGGAAACCAGGACATGTCCTACATTGGAGAAAAGGTTTTGCTTTTATTTCTGCAGAAGAAAAGTTATGGATAAAGATAAAATTAATAAAAATTTGCTTTGAGAAACCCCTTGATGAGGAGAAGTAATAGGTCATCCACTAATGTGAAAACTCTACAAGTTGTAAGAAAAACGATGAGGAGAAGTAATAGGTCATGCACTAATGTGAAAACTCTACAAGTTGTAAGAAAAACAAAACAAACAAGGGTCAGGGCAGGGTTCTGTTTTTGTCTTTACAGGATAATAGAAATATCATCTTCCAAAAATCATAAGGTTTTGGATATCCAGACATCTACCGTGGAAGGAAAGAACCTATTGGTAACCAATATACACAGGGTAATATCTCACTGCCATATATATATATCTTTAACTCTAGAAAAGTTGTGGTCCCAATTCCATTATAAATCAAGCTGACTTTAGAATTGAAATGTTGACCTCTCCTTCTCTAAACCCAAGCATGTTGCTAAAAAAAAATTAAGAGATTCTGTCTCATATCAGAAGAGCTGCTATTGTGGGACAGAAGAAAACCAATAATCTAGGCATCATTGTCAACATGATTCTATTTCTTCCATACTTTTCCTTGCTTTTGAAGAATCATTTCTCTATCTAGAATAAATCTAAACTTTCCATTTTGATATTTAAAATGTTCAAATTTTCCACAGTAAAAAATAAGTCTTTCTAATAGCAATCTCTGAAGTCTAAAGAAAGAAGCTGGGGCTCCACAACAATGACTCTATCGAGTCCAGAATGGTACCATGGTAATCATGAACATTACTCAATGATCAACTTTGGATGGAAAATACTCCAGGACTGTTCAAAGATGAGATGATCCATCATAGTACACTTGTAGCCTGTGGTGATATTTTAT
>LZPO01088781.1:7315-17885 GCA_001675575.1 Neotoma lepida | reverse complement strand
TTCAATAATAACTGTCAAAGTAAAGTAAGATAGCATCACAAACTGGGTCCTATGCATTCAAATCATTAGCCCATAGAGGACATTTCACACTCAAACAATGATGAGTACTTAAGAGAAAATGAAATAATGTCTGTTATGTGGAAAAAGGGACTCACTGGGAAAGATTCAAACTTGTTACAGTTCCTAATTGGGAGGAGGGAGACTTTGGGATTAAATGTATGTTCCTAAAGACTGATTTGCCCCTAGAGCAACAAGTAAGGGAAACTGCAACTTAGAACTTGGAGATTGTTGCTGGATTCATGTGTGATATTTGTTTACTGTGTTGCTTTCCACAATGACTGCTCAGGCTGTGTCAGCTTGGATGGTTGGCTAAGTACCCAGGGAGTGTTTGATTAGCTAAGTTTTGAAGCAAACACCATACTCTGTAGAGGAAATTTACCCCGGAACAAACGCAGATCACTTANTCTAAATGCTATGTTTTCAGCATGTGAAGTCTTCCCTGGGAGAAAATGCCGTAGAAGCACAGATGAACAAAACACATTTCCCACCCACCTCCCCGCCCCTGCAAGGAAACAGAGATGTGGCCTAACATGTGATTCAAAATCAGTCAACTTGACCTTGGAGAGGCAGAGACCATAAAGGTAGAAAATTAAGGAGTGAGGCACAAGGCTGATTTGGCAGATAATATTANCCCGTCAGAACCCCTCACTGAAAGTGACAGAAATCAGATGCAAACCAGCTTCATCACAACTATCAAGATGGAGAAGATGAACAAATTTCTGTCTTTGGCTTCACCATGTTGCATATCAATATGAACTCATTCTTGCTGAGTTGGGGAGAGAGCCAGAATGTTCTAACAGGTTCAAACATACTTTGAAGACTATGAACTTAAAATGGGAGGTGGTACTGGCTCATGANAGCACTTCCTTAGNTGTAGAAACAAAAGTTAGCCCTGTCCTTCTTCCATGCATCCTAGTTTTGATCTTGGTTTTTCTGTAGATGTCTTAACTTCTACTGTACACATTTCCCATGTTACCAGGGAAGAGGAACATGAATATCTTCCACTGTCCCTCTGTCATGCCTGGGGCAGAAGCTTATTAACTACTGTTGTGGTGTCTACCTGAAATGTCCAACAAGAGCCAGGAACTAGATGTGGTTGCCACCTCATAATGCTGTCAGGAGGTGATGGAATCCTTAGGAGATGGGGCCTACTAGAAGGAAGGTCATTGAGGGGTGTATCTCTGAAGTGACTAACAGAACCCTGGCCATTTCTCTTTTCTCTGATTCCATACTACTCTGAAATGATCAAACTTGTTCTACATACTGCTTGCAACAGTCCCCAAAGCAGCGTACAAGTGACCTTGATCAGAGCTCATTACCATTATAAGGCAAAATAAACCTTCCCTCTTTTAAGCTGGTTTTCCTAAGTATTTAGTCATGGGTGGCAGAAGTTGACTAATATGATTGTCTACCGATGTCTAACAATTATTTCCTGAAGGCAGAGTCTGTGAAAAGCACAGATAGGTCATTATGGCTCCAGAGTCTCTTGTGGTATTTCAGTTAAGGTGTTGCCAAGGATATGATATCTGAAGCTGTTGGAGACACTGCTTCCAAGCTATACATGTGAATTGCTCCGAAACTTTGGCTTTTGTTCCTTGTCATGTGGGTCTTTCTATAGAGTTGTTCACCAAAACTGAGTAACTATAGAGGGAAATATACAAAATAATCTTAGAAGTCTTGTATCACAATTTCTGTTATGTTTTCTTTTTTGTTTAGCATGTGGTGCGTGCGCGCGCACGTGTGTGTGTGTGTGTGTGTGTGTGTGTGTGTGTGTGTGTGTGTGTGTGTGTGTGTTTCAACTACCTCTATTTCTATTCTGCTTCATAGACCACAGGAATATTCTTTCTGATGAGACAGATTGCTAAAGGAGGCTTCAGAATCCTTTGAAATGTACAATACTACGCTTCCAAAGCCAGGACTATAGGTGAGTAAGTGGTACAACTTAATGGATTCTAAAGTAGCATAGATCAGTGTCATGCCAAAGATAAAACACTGCAGACTCCAGATGGCTGTGGCCATGTATCCAAAGGCAGTTTAGTATTCAGTGCTTAGGAAATAACCCAAACCAGCAGAAATCTCTGGCTTGAACTAAATATAGGATCTTTGGGGATTAATTAGAGCCTGTCTTTAAAGCCTGTGTTTGTTTATCTTTACTTTGGTATATGAAACAAAAAATTTTATTCTCCAAGTGTCATCAATGTTGTATTATGGCCAAAATAAAAAATTAGAAAGGAGAAAGGTATAAATATCCATATGTCCATCCTTCTATGCTTTAAAAACAGCCTAGAATGTGGTAGTTTTTCATCTACTAGTTTGAAGAGCAAACAAAATGCTGCCCCCTGACTTTCCTAATATACTACATTTTTATACATATAAAAAATGCAAGGTAGTAATTTGGGGACTCAGAAAGTTGGCAAGAATAGACATGTAATCAGAGAAAAACATTAATTATAGACCCGTGAGTACTAGTAAGAATGGGATGGTTGATACATAGGCAGTGTATCCAGGAAAATATCATTCACATCAAGTATGTTTAATAGAGGGAATTTAATGCAGGGAAATGTGTTAGCAAAGCTGAAAATCCAGTAGACAATGACAAGGAACCCAGATGTTGTAGGACTCTTCCTGGGACANATAAAGAAATGATTGTCTATGACAGATAAAAGAAAGATACATTCAAGTCCAGCTTGNTGAAAAAAAANTAAATTTATTCATTGACCGGTCCACCCTAGCATGAGTGATGACTCTTGAAAGCTGCACTACTAGAGTCCCACTCCACAGTTAAACCCAACCTTCCATGGCCATGTGTAGTTGGGGACAGGCAGGTGGGAATGGTGGATGGAATCCCAAGCAAGAGTTTAGTGATGCTTACCCTTGCTACTATGGAATGGTCATAACTTCATTATTACTATTCCTAAAGGGCTTAGCTCTCATTGTATTGCTTTGCTTATTTTGTTACCATGATACAAGGCATGATATTCTATATACCACTGAAGTGATCCACATGTGAAATTTACAGCACACCACATTTATTAAGCCAATTAAGAGTATAAGAGTCCTTTATTTGGGGCTAGTGCCTCAGAAAGACTTGATGAGAAAGCTCAGAGTACAGCATTTTTGAAGTCAGAAGACCACACAGACCACACATCAATCTTAAACATCAACCTTAAAAGGATCAGAGTAACATTGTAACATCTGTTTGGCAGAGCATAGTTATTTCAGACACAAGATCATTAAGATTTATACTATTATCTGTTATTTTTGTTTATATTTAGTTTGTACAAACATTAATTATATTGATTAATACATCTGGACTATGGTCAGGGTCATAGAAAACCCAAAGTGTTGTCAAGGCAGATGGGGCTGTTAATGGAGAGGTAGGTAGAGGGCTGAGAAGTGTCGAAGCAGACACAAAATGGAGTCAGGACAACATGGTGTTACATCGGTCACTTCACCACCATAGCGACTCAGCTTCATGACCCAATAGTCATATCATGTCCAGTGGAAATAGCTTCATTATGCTACTTCACCCTCTTCTGACTCTTACATTAATTCTGCTCTCTTTTCCATTATGTCCCCAGAACCTTGGAGTGTGTGTGTGTGTGTGTGTGAAAGAGAGGAGGGAAGGAGGGAGGGAGGAAGAGAGAATGTGTATACGTAAAATACACTGGGTCACTATGCCACACAAACAGTATAATCCACAGCAAGTGCATAACAGTATAGACCGCAATAAAAGACACTTACTCTCAGCAGCTAAAGTTTCTGAAATAAGTATCACCCGCTGCCAAAGGAGGTTTCCTTCCATTATTATAGACAACAGCTGTGGTCTTTGGTTATGAATACAAATGCTTAGAAGACAGTTTGGCAAACACATTATATTTATTTAACAAAAACAGACTTATGATTTTTACAATCACAGGTTTTACCCTCAAGTATATGAAACATAGGCTCTCTTCCAAAGAACAGAACTTAAATCCAATCAGAAAGTAATTGGTTTTACCTATAATAGTAGTGCCACTATCACACCAACAGGCACATCTTACCTCACACGCTGATAGAGCAGCATATGGGATTTATAGCTGGGCTTGACCATTGGTGATCATTCTTCTGAGCAGCCTGCATAGTACCTAATGGTGCTACAAACTCTAATCCACAGGAAACAAGGCTTCAGCTTATTCCTAGCTTATTTTCTGTGCCTTCATCCAAAGCATGGGAAGTCTCCAGCAAGGACCTTACCATCCAACAGCAGTGCTAGTAGTGAGTATGCTGTAGTAAACCTCACGGGGTCTCCCTGGCCAACAGCTCAAAGGGAAGAAATTGAATTGGAATTCACCCTGGGCCCAGACATCCTGCCTGGTCTTCACAGGTAGACACACAGATCACTCAGTTAAAGAAGATACTGGGGTTATTACAACTCATGAAAACTCCTTCCTTTGTGATAGTTGTAGTCTGTGACCCCAGGATTTTATCCTATAGAGCTGAAGAATGATGTATGAGGTGAGAGAGAGAGAGAGAGAGAGAGAGAGAGAGAGAGAGAGAGAGAGAGAGAGAGAGAGAAGATCAACTAACATGTTAATTAAAAAGAAAGTGAGAGAGACTCCACCATACCTGGTTAGGAATCAAGAAGAATTCCAAGAGGAGATACTGTTTTGACATCAAGTACATGTGTCATGTGCTTTGTCTTCTCCTCATACACAAGCACAGGCTCTGGTCCTCTGTCACCATTTTCTCTAGTAACTCCTGCATAACATGAATTTTGTCACAGTTCCTTTCAAGTGACCCAGACAAGCCGCTTTGTCTGCTTCACCCTTTCTTCAGCCCTTCTGGAATGTTTTAGCACTTCACAAATCCACCAAAGCTTATCCTACCGCATTAAAAAAAAATCATGTCTCACCATGCAGCTCAATAAAGCCACTAAAACCTTAAGTAGTTCTGAGGTTCCCAATGAATTAACATGTTTTTGAGACAGGACCTCCCTCTGTAGCCCAGATTGGCCTTCAACTTAAAACAATCCTGCCTCATCATCCTGAGTACTATGATTACAGGTACATGGCATCATTGCTGACTTAACTTCTTTTTTAACTGTCCAGTGTCTGTCCTGGTACACTGGACATGAACCATTGCTTCTGTTGTGACTATTACATTTATCTCATTCCCTCTATGTTGTCTCATTTTCTGATTTTCCCCAATGCTCCCAGATGTTTGAACTCAAGAGGGGCTTAATCAACACAGTTTTTAGTATACCCTTCCCCTTACGCCCTGCCACTAGCTGTAAGTAACAGCAAGCTGGTACCTGCATCTCATTATTCCTCTCATCTTATTTTTACTGCTAAATTGAGGCTAATAAGGAAGATTTTTCCACACATCTCTTTTTGTTATTCAGGACAGTTCCCCCTGGGTAGAAAGCACAGCATCATTTGTATGTTTTATCACTCAGAGCAAAGGCCACACAACTTGCTACAATAACTTGTTTTAATCTTATTTTATATGTGCTACTTTCAAAGACTACAACATATTCCCTAGTCCATCTGGAATTTTGAGGGTGTGTCCATACTCATACGGTAGACCACATTCACCAGGAGGTGTGCTACTCGCTACCACATAGAAGAAGGTTATACTAGGATTTATCCCATGGAGACTCCACCCTCAAACAAATCAACCTCACTTTTATGTTTTTTTTTTGACTCACAACATGAGCCATGAAACTGCTCCACCTGGACCTATCTTTGGTTTTGTCAATTTCTTGTGTGACTTCCTAGGGATATATAAAGAAATCAGTAGGGCATTGATTGCTTATGTGTTGCGTGGCAAACCAATGGATTTACTGGGTTTCATAGTCAAAGGTCATATCATACTCAGAAGAAATTATTTCGCTGCAACACTAAGCACATGTGGAAGTCAATTCTAAGCTAGGAATAAGTCTATCAGATTTCAGAGATAAGGCCACTTCAGGGAAGCTGGGGCCCTAATAGAACTTTGAGGCATGGAAAAAGAAAATCTTCCCAATATATAATTACTTAGTCTGGTGCTAATTCTTTTTAAAATTATTATTCCATATATTATCTTCTTATTAGAGCAAGTTTATGCAATGGCTAAGGCAGATCCAAATGCTGAAAAATGCCTCTGGCACATGCTATTAGCAGAACTGTGATACACAGCCTCAAATTTGGGAGAAAGACCGCTACCTTTTCCTGGGGCTGTTATTTTTAGAAATCTAACTGATTCAGATTCTNAATCAAGAACATACTTGAATTTTAAGTGCTATGGTAAGGAATCCAGACTCACAGCCGAGTAAGGAAGGACAAAGATGAATTTTCCTGGCAGAATTGCATCAAGCCACAAAGTACAAATGAGTTTTATGAGCTTATTGATTTCGTGCCCACTGAGACGACCATGCTGCTGCTCCTTCCTCACCCGTTGCTTATGGCTTTGGGGCATGGGGCTGACAAGGCAGCTCATAGAGTAAGTATTTGCTTTCCAAACTTGAGTTCAATCCCTGGGAATTCACAGAAGGTAGAAGGAAAGAATTGTTGTTCTCTGACACCTATTGTGGTGTTTGAATGAGAACGGCCCCATAGGCTCATAAGTTTGAATGTTAGGTTGGCTGTCAGTGGACTGTTTAGGAAGAATTAGGGGGTATAAAGAGGTTGTGGAATCTTCCTCAGCATAGAGGAAAGCCACCAAGGCCAGATATGTGGCAGAGGAATCCCTGTATAGAGTTCTGGAGAGGCCATTGCATGAAGCTGTGAAGATGAAGTCTGGATTGCACTGAAGACCCCAACATGTTGGCAATGACAGAGCCATGGGATACCTCTCAGGGAAAGCTGCAGACAAGATATAGAACCAGCCCCAGAGAGAGAAGTGTATGGTAAGGAATGGTATGGTAGTTAGCAAAGGTGGAAGGAGTGAAAGACATAGATACCGAATTTGGAGTTTGTGCTGCTGGGTTTCCTTTTTGCTTTGGTCCGGTATTTCTTCACTATGCTCCCTTTCTTCCATTTTGGAATGGTAATGTGCATTATTCTGCACCATTGTATATTAGAAGTATGTAATTTGCTTTTCGATTTTACAGAAGGTTACAGTTAAAAGATTGCCTTAAGTCTCAGAAGAGATGTTGGATTTTGAAACAGTGTTGAAAATGTGAAAGACTATGGGAACTTTTAGAGTTGGACTGAATGCATTTTGTATTTTGATATGGCCACAATTGGGGGTCAGGGAGTAAAATGTGGTGGCTTGAATGAGAATGGCTCCCATAAGCTCATATATTTGAATGTTTGATTCCCAGTTGGTAGACTATTTAGAAAGAATTAAGAAGTGTGGCCTTGTTGGAAGAGGTGTGTCACTGGGGGTAGGCTTTGAAGTTTCAAAAGTCCAAGGAAGCCATTCCCAGTTAGTTCTCTCTCTCTCTCTCTCTCTCTCTCTCTCTCTCTCTCTCTCTCTCTCTCTCTCTCCCTCCTCTGTGGATCAGGCTGTAAGCTCTCAGCTACTGCTCTAGCACCATGCCTGCCTGCCTGGTGTTATACTACCCCTGTGAACCTGTAAGCAAGCCCCCAATTAAATGTTTTCTCTTTTAAGTTGCCTTGGTCATGGTGTCTTTTCACAGCAATAAAACAGTACCTAAGACATCACTCCATTACCTACACACACACAATAATGAGTAATAAAATAAAATAAACTATGGCATAGGAGAACGGCTTTTAAGGATAACAAATGTCATCAGTACTAAATAAAGTGTCTTCACAGCCACCCTATCCCTTAGCAGGGCTACCTCTGAAGGACCATAGTGATGGAGGAAAACTTCCAAGTAGATAGGGCATTGAATACTATATCTCATTGTCACTTTTCTTGACGAAAAAGGACATAAAGACAGGCTCAGTATCCATTCTGGGCCCTGGCACTCAAGGAAACAAAAAACTAGCTGGAGGACTGAAGAAAAAAAATCTAAAACCGTGGGTCACTTAGATTGGATCTAGAGTATAAGAGCCAAGGAGCCCATTGAACAAGCAAGCGAAAGAGCCTGGGCTGACCCGACTGTGCTACNGCTCCCTCACACATCTGAGAGCCTCCTTTAAAGTGGGGCCTTTCTGAGGAACAATGAAGTGGGGCATGGAAGATGCAGCCACTGGAGTAGGAAGAGAGGCTTTATGCACACTCTGCAGACAGCCGTCTGATCATCAAAGCAGACAAGGCTACAACCGTATATGAGTGCTCCATCTCCGCACCTTCTAGACCTGCCCACATCTCTGATACAGCATCACAGTCAGCTCCATGTTGCGTTATATTTAACTGCCCACATTAAGAAGTGGAACTACATTTCTTTTTCCTTCTTTCTCCTGGCTATTTATTCTCTGACAGTTTCTCTGCCAGAACTGTCAACCACAGACTTTCTTTTAAACCTTTCATACTTATTATTATTATCTTATTATCCCAAACTGGCTGTGAAGGGAGTTCCTTGGTTAAAGAATGAAGCTGATAAGCAAATTCAAAAGTAATTAATTACTTCATCTTCTCCATTGATAAAAGTGCTAGCCTTATAATTGGGTCAAATGGCCTCTAATATTAAGTCCTGGAATCTCACAGGACATCTTTTACCTGATAACACAGCAATTTGCGGAATCCTAGGGAGAATCTGACTCTGGTCTCAAAATAATGTGTAGCCAGAAGACATGGAGTGGAAGGGACAATGATGTGCCCAACAATTCCAACTCATCAACTTTCTTGCAAAATCTTGACCAACTGTTTCTTTTAGTGTCACTCATTGCTCATTAGTACACGAGAGAGAAATGCTTTCTTTTGTCATGGAAAAAGTAGGATTCTTCTGAATTAGAAGATAAAAATGAGTCACTTGGGCTCTTTGGGGNTTGGAGGAAAGGGGCAGAAAATGGAATTCTATCCTGTCTAGGGTGACTGAGATTGTCTAATAAGGGGAAGTACAAATGGATCTGGGAGACATATCATAGGTANTAGATCTTTTTCTTTTCCTAGTGTGCTCAGTGACAAGAGTTCATAGGAGTCTCTTTCCCCTCCTTTGGGCAAAGCCATTAAGAACTGACAGAGCTCAAGCACCAAGGCTCAGGTTACTCTACTGGGGAGATGACTGAAGGGGTGTCAAAAGTTAGTAATCACAGAGTCAGTAAGACAAGGGAGAAGATAGTACCAGCCCTGACTTAGGCATAAGGGACAGAAAAATGAAGACTGCTTCCTTTTTTTCTGTATTATAACTTAAAACAAATGCCATCTTTTGTCTCCAAATTCTAGAAAGGGTGGTGGTGGTCCAGGGTACAGCCCCTTGGATTATATGAAGCAGAACTGGGCCAGGAATGGGTGTCATCTGGAGCAATACAACTCAAAGAGGGTAACAGTTTATAGGCTGGCCCCAGTGCACAGAAATGGAGTATTGCAATATTCCTGTCACATTGGTGTTGAAAATTCTGTGCTTATTGTATGTGATAATAAATCGAGGTTTGCAGAGGATGCTCTTTTTAATTTAATTTTTACCAATTCACTTTTATTACATTTCTTCAATGATTTCACCCATGGCATATTAGAAGCAAATGTTATTGTCCCTTTCCTACAGGCAGTTTGAGAAGCACTGACCTCCATGAGTAGCACCAGCCTGCAAAACAGGGTTTTCATTCTTGATGCAGTGGCCATGTCAAGCTTCTGTTTCCCATTGTGAAGGTAGTGAGCAGGTTTGCTGCTTTTATCAGAGTATTTGTTAGTGTTGGAAGAGGAATCTTTGGCAGAGAGAGAGAGAGAGAGAGAGAGAGAATGTGTGCTAGAGGAATGAGTGTAGATTGGGCAGTCAAAAGTAGTGTAGAGATATGAATTAACACTGCAGATTCTGCCTTTGGTGCCTTCTCTCTTCCTCCTGTAATCAGTGGATGGATTAGTCATGATTTCCTTTCCCAAGGACAGAAATGCATAACCAAAGATTGGNATCCTTAGGAAACCTGCAAAGTGGAACAAAGACCCATCAAAGTAGAAGTTGATTGGAGCCCAGTGGGCCAGACCTCTACTAGTCTCCAGTGTTCCTAGTGTTGACATTTCTGGACTTGCCTTGTCTCTGCTGGTTTTGACACTTAGTTGATCCGTTGATCCTCCTTCAGTTCCAGAGTGTTTAATGTGAGAAGACATAGGTCCTTCTACTTTTCCAATCTCTCTCTCTCTCTCTCTCTCTCTCTCTCTCTCTCTCTCTCTCTCTCCCTCTCTCCTCTCTTTTGAATCTCTCTCTTGCATAAATTTCACTCATGTGGGCTCTCTCCCTTTTTTCCTAACCTGTTTGTCATTAAACCTACCTTAAATGATCCTGCCTTAGTTACTGTTCCACTGCTGTAAAGGGACACTAAGACCAAGGCAACTCTTTAACTAGGGGCTTGCTTATGGTTTCAGACGGTTAGTTCATTATCATCATGGCAGAAAGTGTGGCAGGCAAAAAGGCATGGTGCTGGAGCAGAAGCTGAGAGCTTTACATCCTAATTCATAGGCAGCAAGCAGAGAGAGAGAGAGA
>LZPO01088780.1:0-17913 GCA_001675575.1 Neotoma lepida | reverse complement strand
TTTTATACATGGGTTCTTAGGATTCAACTCAGGTCCTTATGTACTCTACCCACTGAGCCCTCTCCTCTTAACGAAATAAGTTTTATTCTGTAAATTATGTTAAGATCTCTATTGTGTTCTAAAGGAATTCACAAGAAACATTTATAAACAGTTATTTTTTGCTAAAGAGTCTATATTCACAAGTTTGCCCACATTGTAAAATTTGTTACCCCAAATTTAATGTGCATGGCATTTTCCTGCTCATTCATGAACATGTGCAAAGCATGGAAAAAATCTGAGCTATACAACACTCACCGTTCACAGCTGAGGTCAGGCAAGGTGATGCTCTGCCTTCGTGTTTCAGCTTTCATGCTATAAATAAGAGTTCTTTTCATGGCCTATTTAGCACCATGGTTTTTGTATTTTGTGTTTTTTCTTGGTGAGTCACTATTTAGAATGGCTCTCTAGCACAGAGCTGGAGCATTGCCTCATGTGTGCCTTACGAAGAAAGTATGAATGNCAGAGAAACCCTTGCTCCAGCACGCATTATTCTGCTGGGTCTGTGGGTTTGCTGTTAATGAGTCAACTGTACTAACCTAAGCATTTTTACACTGAAACATGGAAACCAAGACTATTTATTGATTGCTGTGACCCACAGAAAGTTAAATCTGTGTATCTACAAAGGGTGGTGGTTCAGTGTTGGCTAGTGCAGTGTTCTAGAGACTTCAGAGAGTACTCAACTGCAAACACCAGCCAGCTGCCTGNATCTCCCTTCACATATTCATCACCAGACATGTTTATGCTGCCCCTGCAGAGGACTGCTGTTAGCCGAGGTCACGGAACACAGAGGAGTAGANTCCATGGAATGCTTCCTTTTTGTTCACTGGACAGAGAGAAGAGGGAGAGGAGAGGCAGGAGGGAAAAAAATCCAAGNGAGGAGGCTAAGAAACCTTTTTTTGTAGCATGTTAAAAAATGTATAGTAGATGATGAGGCAATCAATGANTCCTATGTAAAACCCTCACAAAGGTGAGCTCCTGCTGGACGGCAGCTGGGGCTCCTGACAAGAACAGACAGGAGAGCTGAGCCGACTTTGGTTTTGCTCTTTACTCCTTGCACACTGCCTCTTTGAAGGCAGTAAATATTTGTTAAAAGAGTATTTGCTTCCATTGACGTTAGAACTCTATCCAGTTTGGCATTTCATTAAAAAGTAAAGACTGAAACATTTTCACAAAGTCTGTTATGATTGACATGTTCCGGGACCGGAGCATCTCTAACATAATTCAATAGACATCTGAGAGCCTACTTCATGCCAGTGGATTTTCAACACTAAGGACAGAAAATTCATTAGGAATTCTATAAACAGTCTGAGTAACATCTTGTATCTTCAAATTTAAAAAAAGGCAAATATTGACTAATTACCCCAAGTGTTTCTTATTTGAGTTCTAAAATGCCATATTCACAAATATCAAATTGTTTATGTCTGTAAGATGTACACAATCATTTATGTACATAAGATATGAGGACATCTCTTTTGATACTACCACGGCATTTTATTTTACTTATTTGTTAGAATATCATAACTTATGTTACTACTTACTCTGTAGTCCAGACAGCCCTGGAATTCACTAGCTAACTGAATTTAAGATCATGGTAGCCGGGCTGTGGTGGNGCTCGCCTTTAATCCCAGCACTCGGGAGGCAGAGGCAGGCAGATCTCTGTGAGTTCAAGGACAGCCTGGGCTACCAAGTGAGTTCTAGGAAAGGCGTCAAAGCTACATCGAGAAACCTTGTCTCGAAAAACAACAACAACAACAACAACAAAAAAACAAAACAAAACCAAAAAACAAAACAAAACAAAAATAAACTCATGGTAATCTTCCTGTTTTCACTTTCCCAAGGGCTAAGATTACAGGTGTGAGGCACCACACTTGTCTATTATTTTTAAAAATATTTATGATGATGATGATGGTGGTGGTGGTAGTGGTGGTTTGTGTGTGTGTGTGTGTGTGTGTATGTGTGTGTGTAGGTCAGAGGTTGATGTTGGGTATCTTCCTCAATCATGTTCCACCTTGTTTTCATTTCAATTTGATTTATTTTTATGTGTATCAGTATTTTGTCTGCATATATGTCTGTTTACCACATGCATGGCTGGTGCCCTTGGGAGGCTGGAAGAGGGTGTGAGATGTCCTGGAATTATTTATATATGGTAGTGAGCCACCACATGGGTGCTAGGAACTGAACCAAATGCTGTGAAAGAGCAGCAAATGCTCATAACCACCGAGTCATCTTTCCATCCTCTTAGCCAGCTTCTTTTTACATGGTTTCTGGGGATTGAACTCAGGTCAAAATGCATGGGAAGTAAATACTATATTTCCCTAGGGCCTTAAAAGTATGTTACTAAATCATAAAAGCCAGCCTCTAAAAAAAAATTCACATATGGATTCACAAGAAAGACAGTAATGGCAGTGGCTCTGCAGTTAGACAGTATACAAATGGTATCTGGACAGCACATGCTTAGCTAAATGCAGTGGTCCTGAAGGGGACCATTCACATCTACAGTGCCTGCCTCAGGGCATCTGATCTTTTCCCATATCCACCTCCTATTCTCATTGAGTAGAAACAGCACTCGTATTTAGGTTAATCAAATGTTAGGGCAGAGTTCAGAAATGCAGCACAAGACCATAGAGCAAGAGCTTTCTACCTGCAGTCAACTTGCCTAAAATCAGGAAACCAAGTCATCATTGGCAAACAACTAAGTTCTTAGGGATTCCTGCAAAAGAGCCTCTGCTGGATGTAAATGAAGACAGAACTCCAAATTTCTCCTGCCTTATCAAAAGTGTAGACTTTAATCCTCAGTGGGCATGACGACAGTGAACTCTTCCCAGCACACAAAGACTACCAGTCAGGGAACTATTTGGCAATATGTTGTGTATGTGTGTTTGTGTGTGTGCGCGTGCGTGTGTGTGCGTGTATGTGTGCGTGTTTGTGTGTGTGTGCATGTGTGTGTGCCTGTGTGTGTGTGTATTAAACAAAACTAAATAAATGCACTTGTATTTTCTCTTCCCCTTTCCTTATTGCCCCTATTTCCTGTACTGCCCAGTAGACCAAGCCCCATGGACCTCACTCTTGTAAATATCAGACATGTGACACAGTTCCTGGTGAGAACCATGTTGGCTGTCATTGAACTTGCTTTCAACACATAACCTCCTTAGGTGAAAGTATGCTAATGGAATACTTTCCTTAAGTGCCACAACTCTGCTAATGGTATCCCAGGTAAATTATATATTGGAATGTGTGCATGTTTCTAAAGCTGAAATTCAAAAATTCTGTATTTATAATCATTCATTATTGATTTGTTAACTCTATCAATAAGTATTTACTTAATAAATGCCATGTGCCCAGAAAACTTCTCATGTCACACAAATGTTTTCAGAGACAAGAATATAAGCAGAATAATAACAAACAAATCTAGTTTTTTTCTTTGCTAAAATATTAGTATTAATCAGGAAACATTTGAATGAATGAGTAAAGTTAATGAANAAACTGGGCAACTTTTAGGCTCCAGTTATTCATTTAAAATTGTTTTCCTTTACTCAAGTAATTTTCCATAATGTAATTTCTGTTTATTGTTGTGGGATAATGCTCTTGAACACTGGTTTAATAAAATGCTGATTGGCCAGTAGCCAGGCAGGAAGTATAGGAGGGAAGAGCAGCCTAGGATCTGTCTCTTATACACATCTAGATGTGTATAAGAGACAGGCAAGATATAGTACTCTCAGTTCCAGCACCACATCTGCCTGTATGCTGCCGTGCTCCCATTCATGATCATAATGGACTGAACCTCTGAAACTCTAAGCGAGCCACTCCAATTAAATGTTTTCCTTATAAAAGTTGCTGTGGTCGTGGTGCCTCTCCACAGCATGTCTCTTATACACATCTAGATGTGTATAAGAGACAGTCCCATTCATGATCATAATGGACTGAACCTCTGAAACTCTAAGCGAGCCACTCCAATTAAATGTTTTCCTTATAAAAGTTGCTGTGGTCGTGGTGCCTCTCCACAGCAATAAAAACCCTAATAAAGANAACTAGAAGGTAGCAGGCATCTCTATCCCAATATCTGACAAAACAGTCTTCAAACTAAAACTTATCAGAAGAGATAAAGAGGAAAAATTCATTGTAGTCAATAGAACAGTTATCCAAGAAGACATTACTATCCTAAACATGTATACACCAAACTCTGGTCCACCCAATTTCATAAAAAATGTACTACTGAACTTAAAGACACATATTAACATCAAACCATTAATACTAGATGATTTCAACACCCCACTTTCTCCAACAGGTCATCTGGACAAAAAAATAGAGAAATATCAGAATTAATTGATATCATGCATAAAATGAACCTAACAGATAGATAGTCACAGAATATTCCACTCCCAAAGAATCTACATTCTACTCAGCAGCACACAAAATCTTTTCTAAAATAGACCACATTCTGGGGCACAAACAAATCTTTACAAATTCNAAAGACTGAAATAACTTGTTCTACCCTACCTGAATACAATTCAATGAAAGTTAAACTCTGTAAGTGTTACACCTCCAGGGGTAGGGGAGGAAGAGAAAGGTAACCTGGTAGTTGGGAGCCAAGGAAATACCACAAAGTCACACCGCACAACAAACTTCACACAGAGATTTATTGGGAAAGACACAAGAGGGTGGCTGCCTCTGCTTAAGAGAGAAGCAACAAAGAACTGAGTGGGAGGTAGGCTTTATATAGGGTTTCATGGGGGCAGAACTTTCCAAGCTGGCCTGGGATTGGTGGTATTTTGTGGCCTAATCTTGGGCTTTTCATTATGTAGGGCAGAGCTTGGCCACTGTGTCTTGAGGAGCTCGGTCTGGTCATTATGGCCATAAGAGNATTCTGGGGGGTGGGAGGAGAGTAGAGCCTGGTGGCTGGAGGTCCTTAGGGGTGAGGTCTGACCCCTGGCTTATATTCCCCCCTTTTTTGTTTACTGTTAAAAAACAATCAGGGGTCAGAAAAGGAGGGGGCAATGTTATCATCAGATTACTTCCTGCTGAATGGGAGCATTGAAGTCCTTAGGGCAAGCTTGATCTTCACAGTCAGGATATAATCAGGAGTTGCAGGCCTCTGGCTCCATAGCCAGGGCCAGTAATCCTGTAATAGCAACTGATTAAAAGTTTAATTAGAGATCTTTTGGATCTGTTGTTGAAGAAATCTAGACAAGAAGTTTAAAAGGTAGGGTAGGTCTAAGGAAAGGAGGAGAAGCGAGCGGTTAAGCAGGGTANTATCCAATTCCATGTTGGTCTTTCAATGAGCCACTGGCCACAGGCATCGAGCTAGCTGTTTTTTACATTTTAGAGATCCATCTGGAGCTGTTAGATCTTATTTTTTACTATACCTGACTAGTAGATATAAAAGCAACATTCCTCCCTGAGGAAGAGACAAAGACCATCCTCTCTGCTGTTAGTAAATCTAATCCTCATGGATTTTCTAGCACTATGGCAGTCAGTGAGTCTATCTGGCCCTGGAAGGTTAAGGATGATCTGAACCACCCGTTGGAGATCTTGTATGAACTTAGAGGAAAACTGATGGTACATAGCTTGAGAACTAGTCAGTCCTGACATTCCATTGGTGACTCTGGCAGTTATACCCAGGAATTCGGGAAAGAGTAGGAACTGAACTGCTCATTTGTCATGCTATGCCACTATAAACTCTATGATGGGAACTGGCAAGGGTTCTTCTACAGGTACCATCCCTAATTTTGGGAAAAGGAACACCAGGGCACAGGTCCCTGACCACCAAGCTAGTAGGCAGCAGTAAACTTGAGTGCTGCAGATGACCAAGGCATTGTGAATGCTCGGACATAAGGGCTGGGTGGCAGTGCTCAGGGTCAAAGCACTATTATAGATCGAGGGATCCAGTGTGTGGATCCAGCCCATAAAGTGTGTCTCTGAGGAGTTAAAACAGATACAGTTTGACTTAAAGCAGTCTGTGATACAGAATAGAGAGAGATGTGGGAAAGATAAGGGGTGGTAGTGATATTTGGCTTAGAGCAATTAATGTGCAGCGAGGTGAGAGAGTCTAATAAGCCAATCAGTGGGTCACAAATGGTGGTCATGAGTTTGACCCAGGCGGGACGGTCAGGCAGAGCAGTATTCAATAGCTGACATACCAGAGGTTAAGGTCTGAAACAAGAGATGGTGTGACAGGGAGGTGGGATCATCATCATGTAAGAGAGATAATTGTTAGGGATGTAAGGAGCTCCTTTGAGGAGCATTGAACAACTTCTTCCCGTGTCTATGCCTAGGAGTTAGAGAGTGGGGCCTGTACCTCTGTATTTTGATTGTGCCTGATGGGAGGCTGTGATAAATGCTATAGTAAAGTTTACCAGTAACCCCTGTCTCCCATCTGGGGTGCCATGGATCCTTAATTAGGATATTAAGAAAAAAACAACCCATTCTGTATACAAGGTAGAATGTCTTCCTAAATATGCATCATGCCTCCTACAGGACCAATAAAGGTAGCCTCCATAAGTTTCTGGCCAATGTTGACAGTAATCTCTAGTTTGATTATAGAGAAAGGTAGCACAGCGGACAGGAGTTTTTAGAAATCAATTNAGGTGTTATAGGGATAAGTATCTCCTTTTGGAAACCTACTGGTGAGCATTCTCTAGATACCACCATACCAGCGGTCTAGTTGAACCATTGAGTATAGGTTTCCTAAACTCTTGAAATCTTAATATAACAATAACAAAGAGGGGGAAAGAAATCTGAAACACTTTTCATTACCTTAAATCACTTTCTTATACCTTCAGAACTTTCATTTACATGACTTAAAACTCTTTCTTAGACCTTCAGAACTTTCTTAAGCTTTTTGAATCCTCTTTCTGAGACTTTCATTGCAATGTGCTGAATTTTCACCAATAGCTTTTCCTAGTATCTCTTTAGGAATTTCAGTCCTGATACACAGTGCAAAGACTCAGTTGCTCTCAATGACCCATTCATGTCTTTTTAAAGCTAACCACCTAGGTGACTCTTATATTACGAAGTTCAGCTACCAGTGCAAAGTACATCCTTGTATATAAGTATATATAGGTGCAGCTTTAATACCTTTTAAACAAGCATTGTTTTTAAATCCTATCATAAGCCCTGTTTTTTATGATTTTTTTTTCAGGAATTATCATAAAACAAAAGAGAAAACAGGCATGGGGGTAAGCCCAGAGGAAGAAGACATGAATAAGGGAGTTTAGAGGGAACTGGATCAGCCTTTGAAAGCCTACTGTAGAGCAGTTTCCTGACCTTATGATGATAAACATTCATATGTAAGAGCTACTCCAGACAAGTATAGATAGGAAGAAATAGAGGACAGAGCAAGTTTAGATGTAAAAGATTTCAGATCATTTGTTTGTGCAGCGGCAGAAGTTGCCACCATCAAAATCGAGTATGCCAATTTTGGCCACTGAACTATACTGAAGCAAAGATGTTTGTAGTAACAGAGTGAGGCTTTAATAAAATCCAAGTCCAAGGAGGAAGAGAGGAAAAGTTGCAAATCGAACTCTGCTGGAGAGAGTTTCTATAAGCTCCAAGCTGAGAGACAATAGAGAAGCCCAAGAGTGGGCATAGAGAAGCTGTGAGACTTTCAGAACAGAGCCGAGAGACAGGAGGGACAAGGTTGTAGAGGCCCAGAAGGGCTTAAGGAAGCTACAAGACTTAGCAGGAAGCTCTTAGGGGAGGAGACGAGGAAACAAGGAGGGTTCCAACAGAGGGAGATGAGCAGATGAGCAAGGAGGGAGTCTCAGTAACTAGAGAGTTTCCTACAGGGTGGGGCCTGGGAGGGTGTAGCAGGATCCAGGAGCCAGAAAGAGGACACTTACAGAGTAGGGGAGGAGAGATGAATGGTTAGAGCAGGTGGAAGAAGCAGCTGAAGAGATAGGCTCTAGAATTTGGAACCAATTATGATGGGTGGCAGAAGCCAGAAACAAATGATTTGTACACATCTTAAAAGAGTCAAATCAGCAACTTGAGTCAGTTTGAAATGTTGAGATGTTGGCATGGTTGAAAAGTAAGTATGACTTACTTACTTACCCTCTACCAATGCTGCCTGAAGAGAGAGAACTCAGGATGGGAGTTGTGCTTGGAGACACTTGCATGTTAGGAGATGGGATAGGTGGTGAAAAGAGAAGGCAGTAGTGGGTGACCTGAAGGTTAACCTTTTTTATTCACATATGAGAAGTTCAGATGTAGCCAGAACATGCAGGTAAGGTGCCCATCCTTGGAGAGTATGGTCTAGTTTCTTCAATAAATACACAGGAGGAGCAAAGGAAGGTCCCAGTTGGTGACCCAGGAATCTGAGTGCATATGCCTCCTTTTCTCTACCACAGAGAGAGAGGAGGAGGAAGTTAAGTCCAGAAGATAGTGCTGAGGCCTGGAGGAGTCCTTGTAGAAGCTTATAAAAGGGCTTGGTAATAGATGCAAATAGAGGTTCATGTGAGGGGCCAAGGACCACAGCATATAAGAGAAAGAGGGAATCCAAAAGTGTAAGAAGCCAGCCATCTCTAGGAAAGACAGAATTTTGTCCTTGGTGGTAGGGACTGAAAGCGACTGGATTAGATATTTCCTATCTGGGGCAATGGCCTTGTGAGTTGGAGTGATAGCTAATTCCAGATAAGTTACTTGAGGAGTGGGCAGTCGGATCTTAGAAGGTGAAACCCTACATCCCCGGCTGGATAGAAAGTTTAGTAAGGTAGAGGTGTCTGCCTGGCTAATTTGTGGGGACAAACTACAAAAGAGAAGATCATCTATGTCTTGTATAAACTTGGATTTAGGAAGAGACAAAGTAAGTCAGAGGCCAGAGCCTGGCCAAACAAATGTGAGCTGTCCTGGAACTTCTAGGGTAGGATGGTCCAAGTGAGTTGAGTAGGGAGGTGAATGTCCAGTTCAGTTCAAGTAAGGCAAAAATATTTTGTGACTGGGGGTCCAGAAGAATAGAAAAGATGGCATCTTTGAGGTCTAGAACAGATAAATGAGGCTTCTGAGGGATAGTGAAGATGAGAGCATAGGGGTTAGGTACTATGGGATGAAGGGGAACCACTGCCAAGTTGATAAGTCATAGATCTTGAACCAAGCTTTANGTTCCATTGGGATTTCTAACTGTGCATATGGAGGTATTAAAGGGGGAAGAAGTGAGGTGTAGAGTCTTTCTTAGGAGGTCAGAGATAAGAGGCTTAAGTTTCCTGAGGCTTTGGAGAGTGACTGAGTTTTGAGCCTAGGTGATATAATTGGTAGGGTTTTGTAGTTGAATGATGAGAGGGGGATGGTGTTTGGCTAGGGAGGGGTTCTGGGTGTCCCATACCAGAGGATCCACTTGGGAAGCTGTTAAAGGAAAAGGTATGATAAATTTTGTGGTTTGGAGGAGGGGGTAGAGAGAAACAGCTGGCGACCCTGGGGTCAAGTGAAGGAAATAGAGGCTCCTACTTTAGCTAGGAGGTCCCTACCCATCAAGGGGATGGGACAGGTCCGGCACCCCTAGGAAGTAATGGGTTAGAGGGATACTCCTAAAGATACAANTAAGTTGGTAAGGCTGTCCCCATACCCTGACATTAGGGGAACAAGAAGGAGAGGTGAGTCCCCAAAACTCCATCAGGACTGAGTAGGTGGCCCCACCCTGGTGTCCAGAAGGAAGGAAATGGATCACCCTGATACTATGATAACCCATGGCTCCCTGTTGGAGATTGTGGTGGNAGGGCCAAGGGAGCTCTTCCCCTTAGGTGTCTATGGCCAGACCGAGGAGGTTGGCTGGAGGACAATCTATGCTTGATGTTCTCACACTGTGAGGGACATGGGCAGNTAACAGCCCAATGCCTCCCTTGGTGTCACCTTGGACATGTCAAAGTGGTTTAGGAGGGCTCAGGCAAGCTCAATGACCCTCCTGACCACATTTAGGCAGGGATCTGGAGGTCCCTGGTTTTGGGAAGGCAAGGGAGCCTAGGCAATTGCTATGGCCAGCTGAAAGGGCCTTAGCTAGCAGCAGGTATTTTTGTTTTTGGGCTTTTTTCATCTCTCCCATGGTATGCCTTGAAGGCCACTACCAAGACTTTTGCCTGTGGAGTTAGGGGCTTCCTCTCTAGATTTTTAAGTTTGGCTCTAATGTCAGAGAAAGTCTGAGAGAAGGAGTGCTTTAAGGGCAGGCTTACACAGAGACAAGCCAGGAGGCAACTTGTTTGGACTTCATCTGCATGTGCTCTAGCCTGGTACCAGACTNGCCTGTGCTCCTCAAGAAGAAGGTTGTTGGTGAGAACCTTATAAATGCCATGGAAAGTAAGGCTGTAAGATTGGGTAATATATTGGAATTCTTTAATAAAGGTGGAAAAATTAGCGGTATAGGACCCCAATTCTTTTATATTTGAGAGTGTTTGCTTAATGAGTAGGTGACTTGTATCCTGACCAAGCCATCTACTCTGGCACCTCCTGCAAAGGGAGAACCGTGACTAGTTTAGGCTGTGTGGGGGGCCCATGGTGGAATGGGAGCGAGTAGCAGGAAGACTAAGCCGCCAGTGGGCTGAAAAGTGGGAACCTGAGAGGATTGATTTGGGCGGCTCATTTCTGAGGAGGGACAAAGGGAGACTAAAGAGACCTGAGACTGTGGGTTGATGCTGATAAGGGGGAGGCTCATTAGTATGATTGAAAATAGTGGGGGAAACATCTGGTTTGGGCTTCATAGCTAGGAGTTGTCATTCTTGGTTGGCTTGTACCATGTGGCCACTTTTAATCAAGAAGGGAGTGAAGTCACATGGCAAAATCCATCTTTTCCAACCCTAGCAAAGATGGTTATCAGCTACATGGCTGTCTCTATCCTGATGGGAGTACAGTGGCTAAGAGGGTGGCAAGCCACATATTTCCTTTAAGATCACCTATGCATAGATTTTTAACTATAAACCCTGGTGTGACAAGTTTATCCTTTTGTTACAGATTTTACAGATTTTTAATCATACCCAATATGCCTATAAATCTTGAGGTACAGAGAATTTACACAATAGTCTTACAAATCTTGAGATAAGATTTATATTGTAGCAAAAGTTTTAGACAGTTAAACTAAAACCAAGAAAATATGAGATGAGTAGCAATAGTCCCCATTGAGAATAGTCTGTCCCTTTATTTTGTTTTTCTTTCCTTTCTCTATTACATAGTCAGGTGGCTTGGCTGATATGGGACAGAGATTTTGGAGGAAACCTNTTAACAAGCATGCTTGGGTCTAGAGGAGGGGGAAAACCATACCTCAACTCCAGAGCCAGCTTTTAACTGAAGTCGGACAGCATAAAATAACAGTCTAATGCCACTCATACCTAAAAGACACCTGAATCCCTGTAAAACTGAATCCAGTAAGCTGAGAGAAGGTTTAGAGATAGGAAATTTTTGAGCCCTGGCTATAGACAGAGGATGAAGCAAGAGGGAGCTGAGAGATGCACCAGCCAGGGAGAAGTGTGTTGCAGGGTGTGTGCACATTGCAGCTGGCTTATTCCTTTGCTTTCTCCACCTTCTGCTAGGTCCAGCTCTGGACTCCCACTTTGCAACAAACTTACAGATCCATCAACTGTAACTTAAAAGGCAGGATATTTATACAGTGTGTGTATGTGTGTGTGTGGGGTAAGACCAGTCAAAAACAAACAGGGCTTAGAGCTGAGAAAAGAGAAAGCTTGAACCTCTTGCAGTATTTGTAAAGGTCCTGAATTATATTGGGATCTAGGGTGCCATAAGGCAGAATTTGGATTGATTATCTAAGGGGTATTGAGGCCAAATTTGATTGCAAAGGCAAACAAGTTAAGGGCCCTTCCGGTTGGGCGCCAGGTATAGAGGCTTGAGGTTTTCTAAATGGTATCCTGGGGGGAAGAAAAGCATACATGGTTCCCATGGATGAGAGAGGGGGCAAAAGAAAAAAGATCACTGCAGCCTGTCGTCATGGGCATTCCCAGGACTCAGGGAGGACCAAATGAGTACCAAGCTTTTTAGAGGGTTGTCACCTCACTCAACGTGGGTCAGGGCTTAGAGCCTGAAGAGGTGACTTAGCACTTGGTACCAGGGCTTTCAATGAGGCCTGAAGGCTTGCCAGAAGGCAATGAAAAACTGAGGTTTGGAATGAGGTCTCAACCACAGGAAAGGGTTGGAGAATGGAGTCACAAAAGCTACAAGGGCCTAGAGAAGCTGTGGGATTATGGGCAGCTTTGAAGGGAAGGTGGGTGAAGGGGGCAAGGAAGGGGTGTAATAGCCTAATTTGACCTAAGGAAACTACAGGATGAGCAATGGAATCAGGTGAAATGGGCCAGTCATAACCTTATCCAAGAGTACCAGAGGGGTGCGGGACCTTCAACAGTTACTTTCTCGGACACAGGGAAGTATTTACACTGACCAAAGGGGAAACTTACCAAATTGCTGCTGGTGGATGAGGTGCCGAGCAATCAGTGAGCCAGAATGTGAGTCTGTTGTGGGTGGACTAGAGAGGAGGGATAGGATCCCAGTAAGGCTCAGACCAATGGGGCACACAAGTACCAGGAGAACCTATCTGAGTCACACCAATGGAAGTGTTACAGCTCTGAGGGACAAGGTATCCTGGCAGTCAGGAACCAAGGAATACCACAAAGTAACGCNGTGCAACAAANTTCACACAACAGATTTATTGCGAAAGACAAAAGAGGGTGACTGCCTCTGCTAGAGCAAGAAGCAGAACAGAACTGAGCAGGAGGCAGGTTTTATATAGAGTTTCTTGGGGATAGAGCTTTCCAGGGTGGCCTGGGACTGCGTTGTCTGATCTTGGGGTGAGCTCAGGAATTGGTGGGGCTTTGTGACCTGATCTTGAGCTTTTTACTCTGTAGGGTAGAGCTTGTTTTGTGTGTGTTTTGAGGGGTTGGGTCTGGCCATTATGGCTATTATAGGGTTCTGTGTGTGGAGGCTGGCAGTTGAGGTCCTCAGTTGCAGGGCCTAGCTACCTAATTCCCTCAAGGGGCTTACAAATACATCTCTAGAAAATACACAAACTTATGGAGATTAAACAGTTCATTACTGAATGATGAATGGTTCAAAGAAATCAAGAGAGAAATAAAAAATTTGCTGGAACTAAATGAAAATGAAAACACAAAACAACAAAACCACTGAAAGCAGTCCTATGAGGGAAATTTATAGCTCTAAGTGCCTACATTAAAAAAAAAGAGCACAAATAAATGGTTTGATAGTGCAACTCAAAAACTTGAAAAAAACAAGAACAAACTAAATCCCAATCCAGTGGACAGCAAGAAATAATAAAAATTAGAAATAGAAACAAAGCAAATAGTACAAAGAATCAATGAATCTCAGATCTGGTTCTTTGTGAAGATAAACAAGATCGACAGACCCTTGGCCCAACTAAGCAAAAGAGACAGTACCTGAAATGAACAGGGAAACATTACAACAGATATTGAAGATATTCAGAATATTATAAGGGAATACTTTAAAAACCTGTATTCCATTAAGCTGAAAAATCTAAAATGTATGAACTTATAGATTCAGCAAAACCACCAAAATTAAACCAAGAAGTTAACAACCTAAACATACCCAAAACAAATGAGGAGACTGAAATAGTAATAAGAAGTCCAGGACTAGATAGATTCACAGTATAACTCTAATGGGCTTTCAAGGAAGACCTACAGCTAGTCCTTCTTAAACTATTAAGAAAACAAAACAAAACCATATAAAAAACAGAAACAGGAGTATTCCCAAACTCCTCCTACATAGCCAGTATCACTCTAATAAAAACAACAACAACAACAACAACAACAAAAAAACAGGCAAAGACACAACCAAAAATGAAAACAACAATGCTAATGGTGAATATAGACTCAAAAATGCTCAATAAAATACAAACAGAATACATACATATAGAAAAGATTATACACCATGACTAAGTTGGTTTTATCCATGAAGTGCAGGGATGTTTCAACATATACAAATCTATAAATGTAATAAACTAAATAAATGTACTTAAAGATAAAAATCACATGATCATCTTTAATAGATTCAGAAAAACAACAAGGATGTCTGAGGAATAAGGAATCATATAAGTCATAAGGAACCTACTATTAACTATTTACTTAACAAACCTCTAATACATGTTAATTCTTTCTATAAATATACATATGAAGTTTTAATGAACTTTACTCATCTGGGCTGACAATGCTCCCTCTAAGAGCCAAATACCACCTAACAAAAACCCAAAACCATACATGAGATGCACTTATTTTTGAGTTGTTAGCCAGGGCTGTCCAAGAGATTCCTTAAATACACAGCCTATTGCTATTGACCTTGGTTGCCATCCCCAGAGGCAGAATGTAATTTCAGATTGTTGACACTATGCATGTCAGAAACAGAGCCCAGAGACCTCTGAGCTGGAACTGATCTGAATGCTTCCTCCTTGAGGACTAGCTTTCAATGGTATCAGAAGGTACCATGTAAGTTTCCAAAGGAGGGAAGCAACCAATAGTGCTTCAGAGCTATGACACTTATGAATCACATCAATGTCCAGCATGTTATAATAACCCTATGGGTGCAGTAGTAGCATGCGTACCTTGGCAGTAATCAACCGCTCTCAAATTGCTCAACAAGAGGGAAACCATGCCTGTTANTGGAAACCTAGCTAACTACTCAGTGCTAGTAAAATCATAGATATTGGAAGAGAACCTACAACTACTACTTTNTAAACCAGTATAATCCCTACCAACANTCTAAACATTTGTCTTAATACTCAAAGATAAATGTTAGTCTTCACTCCTCATCAAGGAAACTTTAGATAGACAAAGCCCACTACAGAAAACTACAGTCAATCAAAATGCAAGAGTTGGAGCCCAGTTCCAATGGATACATCCACAAAATATTCCTGCACCTAAGGTTCAGGGAACAGTGCAGAAGAGTGTAGAGCACTATATAAGAAGAGGGGGTGGAAAGATGTAAGAACNGAAGTATAAAGCAGTTTGCTGTGAGACTGTGTCTCCTAGCAATTGTAAGAAGCTATGCCCATAAAGTCTAACCAACATGACCATGCAAATATGAGCTAAACAAGGACAACAGCAATAGACATGCCAAGTGGGAGAAACAGTCTTCCCCATGGAAAAGCAGACCAATTATCCAATACTAAATGGGGAAAAGCAGACCAATTATCCAATACCAAATTGTCAGCCCTCAATTTGCACATACAAATAATATCATACAGACTGAGATTATACTTAGGAATATATACATATATGCATATAATGACAATTAATGAAAAAAGAGGCCATCAATTTGAAAGTGATCAAGGAGGAATATACAGAAGACTTTAGAAGGAAAGGAAAGGGACGGGAAAAAAGATGTAATTATTTTATACTCTCAAAAATAAAAAGAAATNTAAAATTATGGTATATATATTTTCATAGGTTTCATAAAGAGAAATTAATTTTTCTTATAGATTTAATTTTGAATGGTATAAAACAGGTAAATATATAAGCAAACACCATCTCTCTACATATGTGTGTCCTTGTGTGTGTATGAATATAAATATGTATGAGGCATGAATGCAATACTTATTAAGATGCCTGGGTCATTCTGCCAGTGAAGCCATATCCATAATCCCAGTGACATCTATTACCTCCAGCTAACTGGCAGTAGTGGGCTGGCCTCTCAGTTCTGCATGGAATGAGTTGCCTTGCTCTAGGGGCCTTTCAGCNTAAGAAAGGAGACAGATCCTTATAATGTCCTGGCAACCTGGGAATCCATATTTACTACATTAATTTATCAAAGGAAATGAACTTTTATATGTAATTGGAGGTTTTGTTTTAAATTCTAGGAAATATGTCATCTCATGACTAGAGGGTGGAGGCATAAATATATCAACTAAAATTGCTATATTATAATGTGTACAGTGGCATCTTCTGCAGCATGGCTTGTCTTACCTTGATCTTTTGGTGGTAGTGACGAAGAATTCTGCATTATGATTTATGTGACTTGAACAGTAACTTTCCTAAAATATTCAAGAACAAAGAGTGATTAGAAAGTAGTTGAGATATTATGTTAATACATGGTAAAATATGAATTATAAGAGCTTTTGAAAAATGTTTCCTTATTTATAACTAAATGAGTGGTAAGAAATGGGTCGTAAGCTACTAATAATTGCTGCATGTATTTTCTATTCATGTTTCTATGATAGGATTTTGCCAAATATACTGGAATGGACTGGACTTGGGGAGGAATGCTATAATGTTGTATGAGGGCCTAGCCGCACCTCTGCTCTCACAGTTAAACAGAAGTAAGCAAAGTGCAGAGTCTCTGAAAATGCCCTGCCTGATAACTCTATTTCATACACATTGCTTAAACAATAATTACTAAAATAAATTATAAGTACTGACAATTAAAATACTAAAACAAGCACTATAATATAAATCATAAGCTGCACAAGCAACATAAGTCTAATATAGTCACTTGATAGAATATAGCTTCACCATTGTAAAAGGAGTATGAAACCTGTGTAGGAGCATAAGAAATGTTGATACAATCATACTAAAAGACAGATGCCAGTATTATAGTCATATAATAAAGCACATGGTGGCAAATTCACACATGTGCACTGTGCTTGGTCATGGAATTATAAGTTTTCCTTTTTAGGTTAGCAAGTTTCCAAGCTGTCTATACATTGACCAGCAACTCAGTATTCATGAGGCTTGGTACTGGGAACCCCTCAGAGATCCAAAGTCAGGACTTCTGGTATGCTATTTGCACATAATCCATACACATTCTCCTGTATGCTTTAAATAATTTCTAGATTACTCCACTATTTGGGTACAATGTAATTGATAAATAAGTAGATACCTGTATATGGGTGTATCCAACCTGAGGCCTANCTATGAATGTGGTCAAACACATCTGTAGATAAAAGGGTCATNTCACAANATCCAAAGGTTGGTCATGCTGCTTGTTTAGGGAATAATAAAATAAAATTCACTACATGTTCTGTATAGATGCAGCTTTAATTAATTATAGTCAATTAATTCATCTGTTTATTTGAGACAAGTTTTTCCTTTGTAGTCCAGCCTGGCCTGGAACTCACAGAAATATCCCTGCCTCAGTCTCCCAAGTATGGACAACATACTCAGCTATACATGCAGCTTAAAAACTAATTTTGAAGCAAGGCATGGTAGTACATGCCTGTAAGCCCTAGCACTTGAGGCTGGAAGCAGGTGGATGAGAAATTTAAAGCCAGCCTGGGCTACATGGCAGCTTCTCTAAAAAAACCTGAAATGTAAAACATGTTATTATTGTTATTTTAAGACAGGGTCTCACTGTGTAGCTGTGGCTGCTCTAGAACTTACCATGTAGACCAGGCTGGCCTTGAACTTACAGAGATATGCCTGCCTCTGCCAAGTGCTNGAATGCAAGGCATGTACCACCACATGGGCCAAAATTCTAATTTTGAAGATGTAAAATCAGATATATAAATGTGACTATGTTTGAATAAAAAAAGACAATTAAGATCTTTGGGAAAATAATGACCAATATTTTTATAAGCTTTTAAGTACAGATGTTTTTCTAAGTAATATCAACAACAAAAACCATTGAGTGTTGAAGATTGATGAAACTTTCCACTTAAAAAAAAGGAAATTGGGTAAAATTAAAAGGCACAATTTTCACTTTTCATCAAGACAGAGTATCAGAGATAAAAATTATGCTTCTATATAAAATGATAAAAAATAAGGATCGAACAGATAATCAAATCTTTCAAAGACACCAGAAATTAGTTCATAAAAACAGATCCCAATGAGGCTGGAGAGATGGCTCAGAGGTTTAGAGCACTGTTTGGTTTCCAAGAGGGTTTGGGTTGGATTCCTAGCACCAGTGCAGCAGCTCACAACTATCTGT
>LZPO01088775.1:7362-17995 GCA_001675575.1 Neotoma lepida | reverse complement strand
ATCCCATCTATTATATCAGCAATTTTCTGCTAGCACCATTGGAAAATACAGAAAAGAAAGAAGCAAACATATTCATTGAACAGCTATTTACTGAAAGGCTCCCCAGTGCTAGGCATTTGGCATTAGACACAGGACATACATTGTAGAAAAGGCCAACATGAGGCCTTTCCCACCAAAATGTGTTCCATTGCAACAGACCACCAAAATCAAAATAAAAAGACCAATAAAATAATTGTACATTATGGTAAGGACCTCACATTAAGAAAAGACAGCAAGAGGAGGGAATGGCTCTAAAATGAACCACAACATTATGGTCACGTTTTTCTGGGCCTGTAAGAGACATTTTAACTGTTTATATATCTATAATCACATGTCATTGAATACATCTTTGTTTCATATAAAGCTCTCTCATTCATATTTCTGTAACATTATGCATGCCTCATGGACATACATTTATTAATGCCTCTTATTCTTAAAATAAAATTAAACAGTAAATTTGCATAACTTACTGAAGGTTATAGAGTTAATTTAAAAGCATAACTGAAATATTTTATGTTAGAGAGAAAGAAAAAAAAAGCAGCACCCTGCAAGTCAAAGCAGGCAGTTAAACCTAGTCAAAGTTATTATTCTATAATTACATCACCATAAGGGCGGCATACTAATCCACCATGGTTATTTGTATTTAGTACTCAGGTTTTTATAGAAACATTAAAGACAAAGAATATGGAGTTATGATGGAAGCAATAAATACAGGAGGAAAAGGGAGGGTGAGTAAATCTTCCTTTGGAATTACTAAAAGAAATGAGTGAATGAGGAGAGAAATGGTAGCTTTCAAGAGTTTTCCATGGGAGCCAGAGAGAGAGCTCACAGGTAAAGCACTTGTGATACATGCCTGATGACCTGAGTCTCATTCCATGTAAAAGCCAAATGTTGTGGCTCCCATATGGAATCCTAACCCTAACCCTACTGGAGAGGACTGGTACAGGCAGAGTTGGCTGAAGACTCACAGGCCAGGTTGCCTGGAATTCACAGCGACAGACCCTGCACTAACAAGGTGGAAGATGAGAACAACTCCCAAAGGTTTTCTCCAACCTCAATCAAATAAATAACAACATATTATCTCCTTCGAGCTAGGCATGGTAGCACACACCTACAACCAGGAGGTAGAAGCAGGAGGATTATAAATTACAGTCCAGCATAGGCTACATAGGAAGCCCCTGTTCAAAAACAACAGTAGTAACTACAAAAGAAGAAGTGATGATAATATGAGGCAGAAAGAGAGGGGAGTGGAATGTTAGTGACATGACTGGGAACTCCCTGGAAGGATGAAAAGGACCAAGAGGTGGGGCCAAGGGTGCTGAAGAGGGTGATAAAAGTTGTTGAATATTTCCTGGCCTCAACCAAAGGTTGTATAAGAAGCAGAAGTCTTCTGCAAGCCCTGGCACAATTCTATACAAATTCTGTCACCCATCATGGCAGGTTTCCTTTGTTAGAAGTTCTCCATGTAACAGATTCACAGACATAAACTCAAGTAGTAGTGGAATGACAGGAGGTAAAAAGTTATAGCAGCTCTCCACAGCCTGGCTCTATTTGTGCCTCGTCTTACCTTTTCACCCACAGCCTGCATCTCTATCAGCAATTACGTTTGAACTCACTGAGTGAAGAGTGGCTTTACACATTCCATCAACCCCTAGAGCCATAGTTCTTAACCTATGCCTTTGGGGGTCACATATCAGATATCCTGCATATCAGACATTTANATTACAATTCATAACAGTAGCAAAATTACAGTTGTGAAGTAGCAAGAAAACTAATTTTATGGTTGGGGGTCACCACAACATGATGAACGGTATTCAGGGGTCACAGCATTAGGAACATTGAGAACCACTGCCCTAGAGTCCTTAAAAAATTTGAGTTTAAAAGAAAAATGATGTAATAAAAGGCTTAAGAGCTTTAAAATCAGACTGTCCTGGACCCAAACACAGGTATTATCACTCACTTCTGATTGACAAATGTTTGGGGGAGGAAGAGAAGGGAGACTTGAGGAAGGTGGTGAGAGTGCATTTTCTCTGCCACTGGGCTCTTCTATAATCTTTAGACATAGCAGGTGTTCAATAAATACCCCTGTATCATATTCTTTCCATCTCAATTTTAACTATATTTACCAAGATCTAATTCTCTTATACATTTTTTTTGGCCAAGAAATATGTATCTGGCAGATGTTTAGCAGCTACATGTCAACAGTGAAATGAAAGGATGTAAGTACATAATTTGGTTATAAAGTTTATAAAGTGCTTTAAGCTGACAGAAATAGTGCATATGAAGACTGTAAATGGACATAAAACATGAAATATCTCTCTAACCAAACTATCCCTTTTCTTTAGATTTATCACTTCCAAAAGAGGGGCTCCTTTGGTATTTCCTTCCCCTATAAGGTAGATGCCAACCTAACATGCAACAATAAGACATTGGGTGCCTCTGTTTAGAAGATGTATTTCCAGAACCAGGACACACAAATGCCCATACAGGTAAAAACCAAAGCTTGGCTCCCTGTCCTACCAAAACAGCATTCATTCAGAATGTGTTCATAAGAGGCCAGCGTCCCTGTCAATTGGGCCCAAAGGACAATACTCAAGTGTGGTACATAATGGCTAGGAACCAGGAGATTTTTACTTAGTTCATAGTTTTAAAAAAGATAGAATTAAATTTCTAGAAAGATCTGGATGCTTCTGGGAGAAATTCCTCTCCTATCTTCCTCTGGAGCTTAAATCCATGACATGTCATGGTGCTTTTGAGTGGGCTTCTGCCAGTGGTACAGAAACCGATGACATGGAACAGGTCCTGACAATAGCACAGCTGCTAATGGGAACATCTAAATCAACGCCTATTCTTCCCCTGCCATCATGCAAAGCCCCCTTTACTGCTCTAAAACAAATACAGCTTAATTTTATTTCCTGCCTGCCTTTGTATAATTTTGACATGTCCTCCGTCAAACACAACCCAGTCCTTCAATCAGGCCCTATTTTTCTGGAGATGAGGAAACAAGAGGAAGCTAAAGTAATTATTGAAAACTCATAAGCAGCAGCTTTAGCCTAATTACCTTGACTTTCCTTTTTAATTTTTCTATCGATTGTCTCCTGCTAATATGCAAGTATTGACTGAGTGGGTAGAGCCTGGAGCTGCTCCGGTAAGAACAGATGCTGCTGGGAGCAGAATGTAATCAGGAGGCCCAACACCGTGCCTCCTTTTCGGAAGCACACATGCACAGCCAAGGCTCAGGCTGGCCCCTCTTAAGCAGCTTTGCCGCCAGAGGGCAGCTGGGAAAAGTAAAAACTACTTCATGTTCTTTGTTCCTCTTTTGATTTTAAAATAATTTTATTCCTCAGTATAATATCTATCAGAACTCCCAAGTCTGCAACTTCAGGAGGATGAGGTGCCATTGTTTTGAGTAGCAAAGTCCTTTTCAAATGCTACTGTATTTAAAGCCACAACTTAAACAACCGAGTAATAGTGGGTGTTTATCTGAATACTCATGTATCACTGACAACTGCTTTGGCTTGTGGCTTTTTCTTTTTTCTTTTTATCTTGGAGAAAAGTAAGTTTCTTGCTTTAGTGTATAAAATTTTTTAAAATCATATTTCTAAGCTATTGTAAACTCTCCTTTAAAAAAACTGTTTTCTCTAACAATAATAATACCCTGTTTGTCAGTCATCTTAAATTGGTATTACAGTGTATATGGTTCACTATGAGCAAACACAATTTAGTAAAACTGTGTGCTTATCTGTTTTATAGGAGTCAAGATGACCCCAGTAAACCAAGGTGTCATGTTGTGTTCTGTTTTACTTTGTCTTCTTCAAAACCCTGGGAAGAAATCAAGTAGGAACAATTAGCAATGCTTAATGAGCTTCGAATACAGCTGCAAAACTGTTAATTAAGTAAAATGTAAGCATGGCTGGAGCTCTAAAAGAAAGAGAAGAAAAATATGAATGAAAGAATCATTAGATAAAAGCATAAAGAAAATGAAAGTCTAAAGACAGACACAGCAGAGATAGAGATGGACAGCAAGCAACTTAAAATAGCAACAAAGCTATATTAATAACAAAGGTGCATCCATTACAAAGTGACAGTTCCACGGACAGTGGGGGCATTTAGCGAACAATAAACTGATTTATATTAAAATAACTTCACCANTCCCTAAGGGAATCAATGTAATCCCTAGTCACAGGCATAAGGATATCAGCCATTAGATCAGCAATCACAGTTCTCTAGAAGGCACTAAGAAACAAACTCATCCTACAGTGTGAATAACTGATTAGAAGAGCATCGAATAATGCCATAGGTGTTCATGACACAGATTCCAAATAGGATTTAGAAAAATAATGTTTGAAGTACCTTGTATAATATACTTAAGGTTCAGGAATGAAAGTTAAAAACATCCTAGGATTTTAAATGACCATATCTGGAAATATAATATTGTGCTCTGTGCAAGGCTTGATTAGAACAATTAGTGTTTCTTCCAGGTCATTCAAGAAACTGTCCTGGAACTCCACAATGTCCCAGATGGTAGGCACAAAGGTAGGTATAATCTAGGCTTTCTTTCTACAAGGCCTAATGTAGAAAAACAAGTAACTATGATATGAGGTGATATGGACAATAAATATGTAAGAACAAGATGTTAAGTCAGCTAAAGACAGAAAAAGAAATTACACTTTTCAGTCATGTTGGAACTGTGTCTAAATGAATAATTGAAAATACTGTCATGAGAGCAGGGAAGTTGTTAGCAGTTGGCACAAACAAGCCCAGGAAGTTTAGGTCAACTGAGACCTCACAAAGGGAGAGAGACAAGCCACTGTTGATAAAAGTAGACATGTCATGGTTCCCAGGCGTATAGGACTATTGATAGCTTTCTTCCCTGGGTAGCTTACACAGCACCTTCGGGTACTAGGAGAACTAGTCCTCAGGAAAAAGGATTCCAGGTCAGGTCCAGTTCCATTCTATCCAATCCTGTGTCCACAAAGTGTGGTGTCTTACTAATAGGAACTTCCTTTCATGTTCTGGGAGGCTACCGAGGGCAATGGCAATAGTCTATATTGTTGGAGGATTCTTTTGAACTTGTTGACTAACAACTGGAAGGAAGGTTTCTCTTGTCTGGCACTCATGTTTTTGTTCTTGAGGGAACATTATCACCCCATATGGTATGACTTCATTAAAAATATGTATGTGTGTATGCATGTATTTTTAAGTAAGCTTATAAAATGTTTCCCTATGGCTTTTTCAACATATCTTTAATATCATTTATCCCTCCTTTCTCCCTCTATATTACCTTCCCTCTGCCTACCCCAATTAAGAGTACCACCCTCCCCATTTTTCCCATTTCCTCCTTCACAGCATTGGCAAGATACCCCCAATGGTTCAATAGTGGCACTATTATCTTGGAAGCAACCAACAGCTGATTAGTTAGACTTAAAAGCCACTCAAGAGGAGTGAATTCATTCCTTGTACTATAAACCTAGCCAACTAACTACTCATGGCTGGAGAAGTCAAAGACCCTGGAGGAGAATCTATTACAGCCATTTTCCTAAATTAATAGAATTTCTAATTATATTCTAAATACTTAAAACAACAAGTGAATATTGTTTTCAACAAGGAAACTTCTTTATGCAGCATATGGAAGCTATGATTGGTCAAAATGCAGAGAATATGTGTCTATAGAGTTGGGGTGCCCGGCCCTAATTGATATATTTGTACTGCAACCCCTACACTCAAGACTCAGGGAACATTCTAGAACATAGAGCAGAAACATTGAAAGAACCAGAGGCCCAGGACAGCTGCTGCTAGATAGTGCCTTGTAGACATGACAGAAAAGCTACACCCATAAAATATCAACAATATGGTTGCCTAAACAAGACTTGAATAATGCCACCACTAGCTGACAACATGCCAACAAAGATTTCATAGGGCCATGCCCCTAAATGAAGAGTTACAGGCAATCAATGGCTGGCTGCTAAAAGAGTGAGAATTCCNCAGGACAAGACCTCTGATAGTTTATCTAATTCCAAGTTTTCAGCCCTAAACACATGTACATCCAAGCAACACTGAACTTGAGAGGGAGTTGAGGGACATGGGAGGAAATGAAGGGGTCAGGGGAAGGGGTATAAAAGATGTAAATACAGTATTCATGCATGAAATTCTCAAAAAATATGTAAGAATAAAAAAGGATAGACTTGTGTTTAGAAAGACAAGGGACTGGTGAGAGGTGTGTGTGTGTGTGTGTGTGTGTGTGTGTGTGTGTGTGTGTGTTTACCAGAATAATTTAGAAGACAAAGGGAAGGGTAAAGAAAAGAAAAGAACAAGTAAAAAGCCATCTTCCAGAAATAAAATACATAGCTTTTATTGACTTTATAGTTGTAGTGTCAGGGGGAGAGGTTTGGATTTCTGTCAAATTAACTTCGTTCAAGTAATAACTATCCTTTAGTATGTATATGACTGTCTTAACCAGGATTATTTCTGCCTCAAGTATCATAAAACTCACTAGAAGTGTTAAGTAGGTAAAAGAAAACACTTTGGCTGTTTTATTTAGAAAGTATTTAATACAGGAAATATGCTACTCACAGTAAATATAGGAAGTATTGGTGGAACAGGGAGTAAGCTGGATTTCCAAGGAATAATTCCCAAATAATATATGAACAGTGACCTATTACTGGCACAAATTACTACCCCTGTCACAGTTAGCAAAATGAGGAGTTAAGAGGCTGCCAAGACTATCATGATTTCTTTTGTGAAGGTTTATGAGTGACTTGCAGTGCTATGGCAAACCTCTCATCCCCATAACAAAACAATTGAACCACAAAGACAGTCTTCACCCAGTTCCCTTTCCCAAACCTCTCCAGGGTGGGTCTGCTAGGAGAAACCTAACTTATCCCTAAACATTGTAGCAAGAAGATCCGAGAACACAAACACAAAAAAAAAAGGACTTAGAAAGTTTCCTTAGTATCAAGTCAGAGTATGGACCACAAGCTGACTGAACATGAAGGGTTCCAAAGGTAGGGCTATTTCAGAGTGACTTACCTCATGGCTGATATAGCAGTGTCTTTCCACTATTTTCTGTCATCATCAGAGGATAGTTCCACTTTGATTGCAAAATGGAAGTCACAGTTCTACTCAGTGCATGTACAAATGACACTGTTGATGGGAACAAACTCAACTAATTCTTCATGTCATCTTTCAATCAGACAAAAACCCTTCCTCTAAGGGCCTTAGCAGCCTTTTTCTCACATTTGCTGACCAGAGCTGTATCCTGCACCACCAGCATAAGCTGAAGCACTAACACAACTGTAAGATGAATAAATCATGAAGAACACTCAGGGGTAAAAAATCAGGACCCTTTCCTGAGCATGTCATCATGCAGGGAGTACAACCTCAGCCATGTTACAATCTGAAACTAGAAGGAAGGATGGGTCTGGATGCAGGTAGGAAGCCAAAAGGCTCAGGCAAGTTGTGCACCTTCAACTCAATGTCTTCATTCCTTCAATTCTAATACAAAGGTGATGATATGTGCTTACTCAAGTAACAAGGTTATCAGTACAAAGATAAGTAGTGCCTACAATCTGACAGGGACATTATTACATCACATAGGTAAAGCCTCTGCAGATAAGGAGAAATATAGGTAGTTATAAAGGAGGATGAAGAAGGAGATTTGCTAAAGTTTTACTCAGGACAGAAAATAATTGTCAGAGGAAAAGCAATTTGATGAAAGATGTTTTTTCCCTGTTTTATATTGTTTATTATAGGAAAGAAAGCCAAATCATATCAGATGACAGACAACACACAAGCCTTGAAAGTTCCCAGCAGGGCTGGAGGATTTGCAGAGATTCTTTTTTTTTTCTTTTTAGGCAACAAAGACACCATAGTGGCCCTATTCTGATGGCAGTGAACTATACTGAGGATATATGCTGGCCATGCTGGCTACTCTTCTGGCAGGTAATAATGAATCAAGAATGTGAAGTTTAGCTGGGCGGTGGTGGCACATGGCTTTAATCCCAGCACTTTGGAGGCAGAGGCAAGAGGATCTCTGTGAGTTCCAGGTCAACCTGATCTGCAGAATGAGTTCCAGGACAGGCTCCAAAGCTACACAGAGAAGCCCTGTCTCAAAAAAAACAAAAAACAAAAAACAAAAAACCAACCAAACAAACAAAAAAACAAAAACAAAAACAAAAAAAGAATGTGAAGTTTAAGGGCCAAGGCTTGCTATTAATGAAGATGCTAATAACCACAGAGCCTCCTTTATAATGTGTACAGTGAACAAGAAACTGAAAATTTGAAAATTTCATCATCCTAGAATTTTCAAAGGGTCACATGCCTACTTACCACCTGCAGTGTACATGGGAATGCATACCAATCCCTGCTGTCAGGGTCTAAAATTCTATCCTCAGAAGCACTCACTTCATACAATTATAAGGGTAGCAAGTACTGCTACCTAATAATACACTTAGANTGTCTCCCTGCTTGCCAGAAATAATTCATTGGGTCAGACTACATTATAATGTGAATTGTTACTATAGAATCCACGTCATAAATTGATCATGAAACTTTGAAAGGAATTTCCCCTAACATCTTCATGTATTCATTATCACTACTGCTTATTACAGTTCTTTACCCTTAAATACACTGAGGCATGCTAAAGGACCCCCAGCTGCACAGTGGTATTAATGACAATTATATATACTACCCATAGCTGCAACATTGCTGTTTATATATTGTGAGGGTGTTAAGATTAATGACAATTATATATACTACCCATAGCTGCAACATTGCTGTTTATATATTGTGAGGGTGTTAAGAAAGTTTAACCTAATACAGACTATTAGCTTTCTGAATAGAAAAAGAAATGATATAGAAAGATTTGTTGTTATTATAGTAGCTTGTGAAGTGCAACTGGGTCAGGCTAATGTGCTTTCCCTCCCTCTCCGTGTGTTCAAAGTCAGACAAGATAGGAGCCTTCCCTGTGTGTTTAAAGTTGGAATGGGATAGGAGAAAGACTCTTCTGAGATGTGAAGGGTGGCAGTGGGGCAGCTTGATGTTGTCACTAATTGCTGTTTCAGGACCTTGGCAGCAGCTGTCACTCTTGTATCTGCTCTCACTTTCCAGGGATGACTCCTCATGCATGTCTAGCTCTCTAATGGGGGTATCAGTTTCTGCTGCACTTGTATCATTGGGGAAGGGACAGTGAGAAGAGACACATATTCTTGCTCAGAGTCACAAATCATCTTGTTCTCCCCAATCTTTTATCATTTTCTCCTTCCTGGTGGGCTGACCTGCAGAGTCTAGGCTCTGGCATGCTTTGTGATGAACAAGCTTTTATAGAAAGTATCTGACCTGATTCTATAACTAACTAAAGTGAAGTTACCATAACAAACCTCATATTGTGTACACACACGCACACGCATGATTCTAGATTTCATATACCAGCTTACATTATAAACAAGCTGCTAATAGGCTCAAATACATTGACACTGTTGCTTAAAACTGCTGAGAAATACCATTTCTTTCAAGACAGCAGTAGAATACTTTACATTTAATATTCGAGGGACACAGAAAAAAGGCAAAGTTGAACTGAAAAAGCACAATTCTGGCCTTTCAGCAGAAGTTTTTGTTGCCCTGCAAGGAAAAGTACAGCCTTTTACTATAATTGGTATGAAGGGAAGGCAGTAGAGGTGGGAGTGTCAGGTCTTAGACCACGGAAGGAATTTGCATTTATATTACACTTCACAGCTCATTTTATACTTTTGGATCTCAGTTCTCCTCCAATCTTCCTTGGACCAGTTAGTTTCCTTTTCTTCCACTGCTACAAACTATCAAAACAAGCCAATTATTTTATTAAATGTTTCCTACATAAAAAATAAAGTGCATCTAGAGTATATTCATCTCAGTTACTCGAAAACAGAACAATTCCTATGGCATGGAAGTAACATCTGGATTTTGGCATAGGGAGGGAATTTCTAGGCATGCTGGTTCACATGATACTCAGGCTCCTATACCCAACAGCCCTGGAGTAGTAACAAATAGTTATGAGAATAACTATAATAATAATAATAAAATAAATAATAAATAATAATTATAAAAGTAATAATAAATTGTCACTTTAAGGAACATTTTAAATCATATTCTCTAAAAATAATGTTTGCATAACTAAAAACCACAAAACTAAAGTCTAAAATTGTCTGCAAAAGACTCACAATGAGAGAAACAGCAGCAGAGCATCTGTCTAACTAGTGATAGTTAACTCCAAAGAACGTCTTGTGGAAGGCAGCACAAATAGTCAAAAGTTATCTATTATCCAGACTTTCATGTAGAACTCATTCTCCTAAAGGGATTTTCTTCATCTCTGAAAATGTTGTATTAAGCACTATGCCACTTCCAGCAATGCCTACCAGAAAGGTAATGATTCTGTACATTTAATTTCTCTAGCCTTTTTGTGTCTGCTGGCATTATAAGTAAATCGTTAGCAGTCTCAAATAGACTGGCACTGTTGTTTGCTAGTGATGAGAAATTTTATTTCTTTCAATATAGCAGGAGGACAATTTGGAATTAATAACTGAGGGACACTGAAAGCAAGGAAAACTAAAAAAAAAAA
>LZPO01088774.1:0-11277 GCA_001675575.1 Neotoma lepida | reverse complement strand
TGTTCTGTGCCTCTGGCCAAAAAGACTGTATTTCTGCTGGCACAGGGCTACCTACCTGGAAATATTTGACAATTTGAGTACCATTAGAGGCTAAGAAAGCATTCTATTTCCCAGGAAGAGAGATGTTATTCTTCCAGCTGTTTTTTTTGAGAAAAGCATAGGTCTTGAGTAGAGAAAAGAAGTGCACTGCAGGGGCGTTTAACAAGCTAGTCTAGTCCTCTCGTCCTTTGCCACACAGTGAATGTCAACAGAGCAACACAAGACATTAATAACCTCAGTGAGTCTCAAGATACCCAGACTCTGTGAAACTGGATGAACCAATGCTTAGCAGGATTTTAGTGACCTACAGTTCAACCTCAACACAGTGTCCTGCAGTCAGACTAAGGTTATCAGACCACCATTGTGCCTGCTAAACAAGGGAAAGCAAAAATACCTGGGACAGTTCGATGTTGTCCCTGTGCAAAATATCCCTTCTTTGTTTTCTATGCAACTGATACATTGGTGTCCATAGCACGATCAGGAACTTTGAAAACACCATGTGTTGAATCAATAAAATCATCTACAACTTAAAAAAAAAAACAGTAATATATAGCAGCTAGCCAAGAAAATAATAGACAGCAGAAGCAGCCTCAAATTGATTCAATTATTGTAATTATACAGGGGACTTTAAAAATGATCTGTTCATGATCATAGAGATATTAGTAACCAAAGGTAAGTTTTTAAAAATATTTACCGTATTTTTTGTTGTGCATATGTCACAGCGTGCATGTGTGGAGGTCAGAAGGCAACACACAAGAGCTGCTTATCTTCTTCCACCATGTGGAAGTTGGGGCTCAAACACAGATCACCATGCCTGGCAGCAAAGACTTCCATACAAATGTGGTAAAATCCCAGTTATAGTTTTAACATAGTCAAAAAAGTCCAAATTGGTGTGCTGGAATAAAAAAAAATATGTTAGAAATATATTAGTATCTTCAACAGCGAATTAAATGCAAACAACTTCAATAAGAATAAAGTCAATGAAAACCCAACCATCAAAATTAACACATTACTGGTAAATTCCTGAAAACTAAACAAAATAGAGTTCTAATGAGAGTATTATTCTTTAAAAATCTCTCTCTCAGCCTCTGTGTGTGTGTATGTGTGTGTGTGTGTGTGTGTGTGTGTGTGTGTGTGTGTGTGTGTGTATGTCTGTGTGTGTACGTGCATGTGGAATTGAGGTGGCAGTCTTGGGTGTCAGTCCTCACGTTCCATCATTGTTATTGCAGACAGAACTTTTGAGGGTTCTTCTGTCTTCTGCCTCACATCTCACCATAGAAATGATGGGATTATAGAACTACCCACTGAGCCCTACCATCAGTCCCAGATTCACTAGTTTTTTTCTTCTCTTAAGATGATTAGTAGAATGTCTAATTGACCTCTCAANGGAGGTATTATACAAAAACCAAATATCTTTAAAATATTTTCATTTCACTTTTATGTTTTGTGTGAATTTTTAAAACCTTATTACTCCTCAAGCTCATAACTTATTGTATGTACTTGTCTGTGTAATGTTAGGTCTCGAAGCCTTAAAAGTATGAGTGAAGCCAACTCTTCCTGTTGACTTCCTCTTTAAGTCTTTAAGGTCTCCCAGGAGCAGACACTAACTGGAACTCATGAGGCTGAAGGAGGAAGTCCATGGCTTTCGTTGTGGCTGCTGCTCCTATCACATTATTCCAGCCCACAGTCTCCACAGTTACCCTCCAGCTTCTTCTGCTCTTCCTCTGTGTCTTGCCTGCATCCCTAAAGGACAGCACACCCTCCTTAAGGTCTGGGGGTAATCTCTTCAGCATTACTTCTCCAGCTTTCAAAGTGGTAACAATCCCAACCTCTTCACACAATCCTACTATCTAGCAGAATTCATGTGCAATGTTTTTAATCTAATGGACTAAATCGAATGGATTCCATTTGTAGTGTCCTCATTGTCTCAACTTCTTCCTGTATTGATCAGTTTTCAGAAAGACAAACCCAATGTGAGTTTTCAAAGGCCAAACCAAATAAAAGGTCCTATGTTTACTACCTGTGCACTAGTGTGACAACTGTGGTGTATCATCCACGTCCATCTGGTCAGTTAATAATTTAACACCATTGCTTTCAGCAACTTGAGTCTCAATTCCTTTGTTTCCCTAATTGGTAAAGTACACAGATGNCACTGTTAGATTATTTTTGTCTACTGACAATACTAAGTTTTGATATTGAGCTTTCTGGCAAAGCATATCCTTTGTCAATTATGTTTATAAGTTATTATTGTTTAAAGTTATTATCTATGAAATTTCTACTATTACCTTAATAATATACTATGAAGGATAATAAGTCTTGGGAGTAAGGAAACAATTTATCCAAAGAAAAGAAAGAACAGAATGTTGACTGCTTTTGTAAGTAGTCTTTGGAATTTTCTCCTCTATCATTTTACCCCTTTTCTCCATTAAATTTGCTTTAAGAAAAATACATTTCCTTAGAATCAGAAATACAAATATTTTCTTGGCTTATATGAGCTGAATGATTAACTTTTCAGACAAGTTTACAATGTCTCAGGAATGTAAAATTGAGTTGCTAGAACCTGGAATTTGTCTATGCATCACTTTTTTTATTGTTTTTGCCTATTTTAAGCCCGACACAATAATTTGGAATTATCAAATGACATGTATTTATNATGCTAAAGTGTAATGTGATAAATACAGATGATTTCCAGCCTGTGTGTTTACATTCTGTGATGGTTCTCCAGGTCTCTTTCTGTGGGTCAGCCTTGGTATGTGACAAATCTGAACCTCCTATACAATAGCTAATAACCATTTGTTTTAGCCTCCCTTCTATCAATGTGCTAAAACACCCTGACAAAAAGCAACTAAGTGGAGAAAGAGCTTATTTTGGCTGATAATTCCAGGTATCATTTATCATTGTGAGGATGTGAGAACTTGAAACTGGAAGAACCTCAAACAGCTAGTCACATCNATAGTCAAGAGCAGACAGAAAATGAGTGCATGCAAGTCTAATATTCAGACCATCTTCTCCAATCTTATGTAGTCTAGGACCCAAACTTAGGTAATGGTGCCACCCACAATGGGCTGGCTGTCCCACTTCAATTATGTAACAAAGATAATGCCCTACAATATGTCACAGTCTTGGGATTTTAAATCACATCAAACTGAAATTTTGAACTGTCACACCTTTCGACAATCATTTCCCCCGTTTTTGTGCTTGCTTTCAATGTTGGTAACCATCCTTTCTAGAAAAACAGATTCATTTTTTGCTTCCCCAGTGTCTTTCTGGTGCTGTAAACTTCCTCCTGGTTCTCCCTTTTATCTTTGCTTTGGTGCTTTAGCTGAGTCTCAGGTTTCTCACAGTAATTGTATTCATGACACATACNAGAATTGGAGTATGCCTAGGAATTTCAACCATGAAAAGACAATTCCACAGTTTCAGCTGTATTGGATTGTCCAGTCAGTGTAGGTTATCCTGCATAGCAATCATCCCACAGGCTCAAAGTAGAAGTCTATTCTGGTTTCATCCTATTCTTACTTCAGGTGAGAATTTGTTATACTTTTGACCATCCTATATCTCTTGCTGACATTTTTCTTCAATTTCCTGTATGCATTCATTATCTTCCTTCTTGTCTTTTCTCCTACTTTCTGCTCCATATACCATGCAAGGAAATCTTTTGTCTATAATCCAAAATTGCTCTTAATAATAACTGAGCTCTCACTTCCAAATCCTACACACTGAAGTCAAAAGTTGAAGATTAAATATTTCTGTTTTCGTTTNTGTTGTAGTGTTCTAATTCTTACATGTGAAGGTGAAAGCAAAAGGCTACATTGAACTACGAATGTGAGATTAACAAGAAGGCCCTAAAATTTTGAAATATATATATATATATTCTTTCCCTGGAGACATATCCCTCTTTGTGGTGTCCATATGAGATAGGAATGGAGGAAGTACCTACTTAGAGGCAAGATAATATCCATTTCTTGTGTCTCTAAAGTCACCTTTCAAAATAAATGGCACATTTAAGGCATGCAAAAAGAAAGAAATAAAAACACATTTTGTCACATTAGGTAAAGTTAATTTGAGTTCCATCTTACCACTGTCAGAATGTTCAAGATTAATCCAGCAAATGACAGTAGGTGTGGGAAAAAGNGAACACTTATATGACTTATCTATTACTGTGGATATGCAAACTGCTATAGCAACTATGGAAACTGGTGTGGAGGCACCTCAAACAGCTAAAAGTAGGTTTACCACAGATCCATCTATATCATTCTTGGATGTATGCACAAAAGACTCTATATCCTACTATAGAGATAACTTGTTTATCTATGTTCATTGCTGCTCCATTCACAATAGCCAGAAATTGGGAACAGCCTAGAGGACCATCAACTGGTAAATGAGTAATATAGTCTATTTACACAATGAGATATTACTCAGCTATTAAAAGGTGAAATTTGAAGGCAAATGAATTGAGCTAGAAACAATTGTCCTGAGCACTNTAACANACCTAGACTGACAAACATTCCATGCTTTCTCTTACTTGTGGGTGTTAGCTTTTAAGCTTTAGCTAAGTTTGTTTCCTTCAGAATATCCACAAAGGGTAGGTAGGTAGTAGGAAACCAGGGGAAAAGGGTTCTTCCAAGGAAGGGAGAATAAAACATAATGTTATAAAAATATAGAGGGGAAATTAGAATGGTAGGATTAGATAAGGAAGGGGTGGGGAGAACAGGGTAGAGGAGGTAACATGCCATGGGATAACTAACACTAAAAGCTTTTCTGAAAAGCCACATGGAAACCTACTACTGTAAACGTTCCCTGAAATATAGACATATATATGAAAGAAAATTAAAAGGAGTCACCATATAATGGAGAAGACAGTGACCTAATGAGACATCATATGCCAACAAGCACAAATTCCAGTATCTAGAATGAATCATTGGCCAAAGGCATCTCATAACCCATTCCAACCACTATAGACTATTGCCAATACTGTTGGTTACCCTCTACAACCTGTTGGTAGGACCCCACTGACACTTATGACATCCATCATGGATGCTGTTCAACTAGAAGCTTCATCCGTACTGGCCAGCATTCACAGTCCTGGAAAGAGAAAAGTAAAAATCAGTATCACCCAGCTAAGAACGCTGAAAACTACAATAATAACAGGTCTGCAAGATATTCTCCTGTCTCCATAATTGAATTATTCTATGAAGAATGATTGAAAAATTTTTGTATTTATAAAAAATTATTTATTTTTCCACTTGTCCATCTAGAGGTGTATTTATCAACTGGGTACTTCTATTCCTAAAACTTTCTCTTTGGCAACCAACAAATAAAAATTAAATAAATAATAGAGAGATGTTAATCATTTGTATTTTCTGATTATCACTTCTTCAGGCAGAGGTGTGATGGACTTGTCAATAAATAATCAAGTGACTTGTCTGACTTTCCTGTGAAAATGCTGATGTAATACATGTACATAGAGGAGTCACTGGGGCTAGCTTTCTTTTTTGTAGCTTTACTTTCTGTTTCTACGGTATCTCTTTCGGTATTCAGCCTAGTTCTTCTAGTCTTTGTTCCTGCACTAGCTTTCACATTCTTCCTCCTGGGACTTTCCCTCTCAACTTTATAGGAACCCAACAGACTTGTGGAAATAAGGGGGTGGGCAGGAAAGAGGAGGAAGAATGTAGCTTCAAAAAATAGTTATTACAGAAAAAAGTCTGAAACTGCATGCTGTGACATTGGGTGTAATGAGTTCCCAGAAGGAAGTAGAAGGGTTATCTATAAATATAGGCCTATCTCTTCTTTTACATGTGAGTTACTTTTGTGGTATTGAAGAGCTGTAGAGTGGACTGTTACACATGAGGTTAGCCTTAAAGACACTAATGAATCCTCAGGTGGTGCTGAACACCTTCAATTTGTGCTCACTGATCTGCAGGGCAAATATGATAGCAAGTGTCTATCCATCAGTGGTTAACTGACTTGACTCCTCAAAGTGCTACTGAGGTTCATAAATTCCATGAGCCTTCAAGGCAGGCAACCAACAGTAATCTGAAAGCCTTTTCCCAACAAGCTCTGGGAAAGTGCCTTTGATAAAATTCAAACAAAAAGTACATTTAAAGGTAATTTCTGAATGTTTGCTTTAGGAACCACATAGGACATTGAAGGGCAAGTAAAGAGTTGAAATATGGCAAGTACAGATTTACACTACAATTCATTTCAGCACACAAAGATGTATAGGTATAGATATATACTGAATTCATAGCAACCATTCAGTAATTTTGCCTTAGGTGTGCTACAAAAATATTGCTTTGAAATGTACTTGTGTTCTAAGCTGGGAAGGATAAATTTTTAATTAGTTTTGATATTCAAATAATCAGTGCTGTGTGCCTGTAATTTAGAGTCAATTTTCATAAAATGAACTTAAGACTAGACAGATGTGAATATATTCCTTCTCAATCACTAACTAGATATGAACCTTGAAACTCAAGTTTTGTATCTTAACAATGAATAGACTATTGGCTTGTATGAAGGCAAATATATTAAAAATTCCCACCATATTATTTACCGTCAGGAAGTGAAATGTTATCATTTAATTTGTTTCATCTCCCATTATTAAAGAACATAATCTAAAAATAATAGTGTCTGATATTCTTGATACAAAGAACACTCAACACACACACACACACAAACCCCAAAATTTGGCTTAGTGTGTATAAAATAACATCATAATAACATTAACATTGTATCTGATGTCTACTGATAGTCTATGCTTCAAATGACTCCCAANTCCAAGTCCAAACTAGGTCATATACATTGATGAGGATCTGAGGGTATTTCAACTACCAGAGATTTTCATCCCAAAGACTTTGCACTGCACAAATAGCCATATTCCACACAGTTTAAAATCTCAGGGGGAAATACAATTGAAAACTTTGCTCAGCTCAACTTACTCTGAGTTTATATGACATCCACGTGAGAGGCAGTACAGCTTGGAACATTCACGTACAATACAGGGTAGATCTTTAACATGAGAAAGGGCTCACTGGGAGCAGAAGGCATGAAAGCTTGAAATACCAAAACTGATGTTGGGAGCAAAGCTGCCCTGTGAAAGAAGAGCTGATTTGTGTTGCAGAAACATATCTGGGAAGGAGTACAGCCCAATTTGCCCTTGAATTGGAAAACATGTTGATTGCTTGCATATCAGTGCTAGCTCTTAAATTCATTACCAGTTACATTTTGGGCTTCCTTATAAAGAATCTTTCACAGATTGTAACAACTGGATATATCAGTGTTGCATTAAACCAATATTAATTAAATGTTTCCACCTTTTAGGAGGCCTTGTTAGATCCTGATTAGCCCTGACAGATCATTATTTTCAGCAGAACATGGTCAAGATCCAGCAATGAGCACTGAGATGCAATCAGGCACCAATGTATGCTGGAATTAATAATTATACTAAATTGGGTGTAATGAATAATTTATAGTGTAAATTCTTATGCAATTTGCTATGGTAACCCAAAGGAAGAGTTCGGCTGTATTTTAACAAAGCATGAGTTACCAGGAGGAAAATAATGGATAAAATAATAGAGAACATAGTCACTTAGAGAGGGTGAAGTGCAAAAAGGTGAAAATATGAAATTCTATCATCACTGTCATGATTAATCTACATCCATTATTTACTGCGGGGTGCAAAGGCCTCCAAAAAGCTTGCACAGGCTCTAGAAAATTAACTCTGTACTGTTGAGATATTAACAAAGACAAAAACAAAGCAAAACAACAAGACAAGCATAGGATGCCTTTCAATTCCCAAGGTGCTGGCGAGTGTGTTGGTTTGTTAGTTATATTCCGAACAAGAGAATAAAAAAAATATATTCAAGGTCCTGTTTATTCTCTTCTCTCTTGATAGAAAAGAAAATGGATCACATGCTATAAAGGAGTGAAATGCTACTGAGCATGGGATTCCTGAAGAAACTGCACCATGCATGGAGGAAATACCCATCAATTACAACTTTCACCACATACTGAATGTGGTGCCTCTGTATCTGTCACCTTGTGTATAATGTTCTTTTATCAAATATTAATATTATAAAAACATCAGAAAAGAAAACTTGAGCTCTAAGAAATCGGACAGTTTCACTCAGCTAGGAAATTAGAAAGAATGATTCCTGAGTCCTACAGTGTCTACAGAGTTTGTAGAATATAACACTGTCTCAATATTATATACCATTATATATTATATATTTAATAACCTATTTTTCATATAGGCAATCAAAATTCAATAGTTTCATTATTTTTTGTGAATGTACATGTGTGCACATTCACGTGTACACAGTTGTACATGAGCACACAGGCATGTGCACTTGGAGGCTTGAGAACAGCTTTGGGTGTCTGTGGGAGACCNTTTTCAGTTTCCTAGTGGCTTTATCCAGTAGCTCTGCATAGAGAGGATGATTAGACCACGGGGCTGAGTGCAGATGTCTGGGATAGTCTGCACTTGGCTGTGCTAGGGGGAGGTCTTTTGCTCCACCTCTTGGCGTCCTTTAAATACCCTAGGGCAGAGACAATCAGGGCCCATTGGAATAGGTTTCAGGCCCTCTCAAGGCTATCCTGTATTTTCTATCTTTATCTCCATCCTCTATATTCCTTCTATCTAATATTTCCTGCTGCTTCTACTCAAGAGCAATCTGGGGAAATATGGGGGTGGTGGGTAGTCCCCCCACAGGCACCTTGCACAAGGTCTCTTACTGATCTGGAACTTGCCAACTAGGTTAGACTGGCTAGCCAGTGAGCTTCAGGGACTGGCCTGTCTCTTCCTCTTCAGCATTGGGATTATAAGTATGCACCAACTTGTCTGGAATTTTCTCAACATAAATAATATGGATGAGACTCAGGTTCTCATGTTTGTAAGACAAACACACTACTGACTGAACTATCATCTCCCCAGCCTAAAAGTTTTTAAATATTTGCTTTATCTTTGATTTGGCAAACTTTGCTATGAGACATCATTTAACAAAAACAAAATAATAACACACTTATGACTGATATTTGTCAGTACACAATTAGTTTATATGCATTTGATTTTTCATATTAACTGTGTATTCTATTTATAATATTTCCTCTTGTATTCATTGTCTAATATCCAAGCCTCAATAAACCACGGCATTTCGTTTTAAGAAATGTTTCTTTTTTGTCAGTAAAAACTCAAATAAATCCAAGTAGTTTGGAGATTTGGTGAGTGGGTTATTTTACAACTGACTTCACGGGTAGAAATTATTTCGCCAATCTTCTGTGACTAGCACTAAGGTCAACATTTCACACACGCCATGTTTCCTCATCGACACCGCAGACCAGCGAATATGGAAACTACATAAATCTCCATGATAATAAAATTAGAAACTTAGAAACTTTAAGAAAATAAACCCATATTTCTTTAGCAAGGAAGTTATAAGGCTGAATTTAAATTCAGGTCAATCTGCCTTCATATTTCACTGATAATGGTTGTGCTACCCTTATAGACAGAGGTAGGATAAAACATCTCTTATCTTTTCAGACTGTTTTCATACATANCAACATCCTTCCCATGGGATAACTAATATNCTCAATTTAGAACAATATTTGTTTGACAGACTGTTTACATCTAATGAAGACCAATTACCTCTGGGAGCTGTTACCACTCACATTTACCTTATTGTGCATCTAGAGGTGAAGGCAGCATTTGATACAGTAAAGGAATAAAGCACAAAGAAAAATAAAAATAAGATGAATTTTTGGTGGCCTGATACAGAAATAAATTTTCTTAATTACCTATCCCCATGCCCAATCCTCACCTTGGGATCAGTCTGGGTGACAGCTGAATGAGTGCAAATCTTGAGTAGCTTGCGCACAGCTGCCTGGGGACACCCTAACTTCACAACTGATCATCAGAATCTGAATTTCAAAGCAGTGGTCCAGCCTGGTGGTTCCAGTGTCCCAATCAATGTCAATCCCTCCTAGTGTTACTACAAGTAGCATTCTGTCAAGAAGTTGGTAAAAGGAAGCAGAAACATTTCCAAGTTCTTCCTTCTTTGAAGAAAAGAGTTAGGTTTCTGTGTATTTAGGGTCCCCAATTTCTAAATCCCCTATTTTTAAAGTTAAAGGCTCTGAGATTAGTAATTACTCGATAAAACTTTATAGTAATGACAATGATGCCTATGATGTCATCTCTCAAATAATGTTGTCCGCAAAATTGAAAGTAGAAGAACAAATGCCAGGGATTTAAAATAAGAGGATCTTATGTAAATATTGCTTCTTTAGTTAACTAAATAAGGATATGCACTCACTTCTAAGGATACCTATTCATAAAACAACATGTGTTCTTAATCAGTCACAAGAATTCCATAAAAACAAACAACAGAAAATGATACAGATTCCCTTCAAACATGGTTGACTTAGCTATTGCTTTCAAGGAAGATTATTAATATTGCCAATAAATCACCATTCTTACAGATGCAGAATGAGCCAGAGCATGGCTGCCCTGGAATATATTATGACAATAGATGCCTTAGCAACAGTTTTAAATGTTCTGCAACAGATTGTGCCCTAAAGCAGTAAGTATCCTATACACAGGAGGTTATTTAGCTTTTTGTTTTTCCTAAGTAAATATATGAACAGACAAACATATATACACACAACACAACTTTATAGTCACTCTATATCATTCTTAGGTTTATGAAAACAGAGTTTTTACAAGGGTTAGGTGATTGGAAGTCAGTACAAACCCAAAAGCTGTCGTGTTTTTGTTACCATTTGAGAGAGTATACCAAACAAAAGACACCCTTACGAAAAGCATATGTGGGCATGGAAGCATAAGAAATAATGCTGTCAAATTGTGGAGACGGGGATGGGGTCAGATATTCTCAAGTTTTATCCCATGTCTTGACATGGGATAACATGACATGTCCTGACATGAATTCTGTCCAGCAAATGTGCGTCTAGCACTTAGCATTCCTATTTGGAAACATAAGAGAAAAAAACCTGTAAGTTATAAAAAAATCCTCAGGCAGAGTGGTTTCAATTTAAGATGAAAATTCCAAGATGCCCTCAAGTTTCACAAGGGTTTGGGAGTTTAGCTAACTCAATTCAATATCCTAAGCATACATTTGTTCCTATTGTAAGGTTTTGGTTATTTTTCTAAAGCAGGGGACACAAACCCAGCCTGTTTTGGCCTTCCTATTCTTAGGGATTGACCTATTTGAACAAAGACAACTCTTT
>LZPO01088773.1:0-10273 GCA_001675575.1 Neotoma lepida | reverse complement strand
AATTAGAGCTTAATTAAAGAACTTCCAAACAAAGGTCCAGTGAGATGGCTCTGCAGCTGTAGGCGCCTACTGTGCAGCCCTGATCACCTGATTTCAAACCCTGGACCCAAGGAGAGAACCTTACAACAAATAAAGGAAGTGCTAATACTAAACCAAAAAGATGTGCTGATGAAAGCTAGCCCAGGATCTCCAGGAAAGAGGGAAAACACACCTATGCCAAGTCCTCAAAGANGAAAATGAAGCACCCATGCAAAACACATGGCAATGTTTCAATGTACCCAAAACTCCTAAAGCATGTTTAGGGGGAGCCGGGAAGATGGTTCAGCAGGTAAAGGCACTTTCCCAAGTCTGACATGGTACAAGCAGAGAACTTACTTCCACAAGCTGCCTGATTTCTCCGTGGGCCAACCATGGTGCACCCCCCCACACACATATACATATATAAAATACACAAATACATGGAAAACATTTTTTTAAATATAAAAGCATCTTTGCTTCCAAAAGATGACAATATGCAAATGGCAATGTTCATTCTGAGGATGATTAATCAAAAAGGGTTAAACATTAACCTTTTTATATGCAATATAGATTCAAGAGTTATCCTATAGCTCTTGTCTTTGAACGTCTGGGTTTATATCCAGTTCNAGGCAGGTGCAGTGGTATATACCTTTAATCTCAGTACTCAGGAGGCAACGGCAGGTAGATCTCTGTGAGTTGAGGCTAGCATTGTCTACACAGTGAATTTCAGGACAGCCAAGGCCAAACTGAGACCATGACTCAAAAATAAAAAAAAAAACCTAGGTTGTAATATCAGCTATTGCTACTACAATAATGGTGGTCAGCCAGAGTAAATGAATTAATACATTCAGTGTATACGGGAAGGTGATGGGAATGTCTTTTTAAAAATGTGTTGCTCTGATTAGTTGATAAATAAAGCTGTTTGGCCAATGGTGAGGCAGAATAAGGTTAGGCGGGACATTTGAACTAGGGGAAGAGAAGCAGAAAGCAGAGCTGGGCAGACGCCATTCTGCTGTCCAGAAAACAACATGTAAACGGCGCACAGGTAAAGCCACGTGGAACACGTGGCGACATAGATTTATAAAATGGGTTAATTTAGATGTAAAAGCTAGCTATCGAGAAGCCTGCCAGGGCCATAGTTTAAAAATGATATAAGCCTCTGTATGTTTATTTGGGTCTAAGTGCCGTGGGAGCTGGGCGGGACAGAGACCGAGACCGGACAAACTTTTGCCTACAGGAAGGTAAACTGTCATATAATTAGTACTCTGAATTTATCTATTGCTCATCCTGTGCAAGTAACTGTGGAAAGAGGATTGATTACAAAGGAAAAAACTACAGCCCCAGCAACATATAACTTAGGGAGACAAAAGCAACTTAATATAAGACTATGAACTATGTAAGAGGAATCATTAACAGAGCTGAAGATAAGAGCTGGAGGAGAGTGTACAAATTTATGACTAAACGCTTCAATAATAACTTTTCCTCAGTAAATTTTGTTTTGGGGATGGGAGAGTCTCATGTATCCCAGGCTGGCGTCCAACTCCTAAACAGACAAAGATGACCATGAGTCTGAACTTAGCACTGCCTCCCCTGTGCAGGCACTACAGGTGTACACAAATATAAGAGGTTTATACAGTGGTGAGGACCACCCAAGGGCTTCCTGCATGTGAGGCAAGAACTCATTCAACTGAGCTACACACCCAAGCCTCCTCAGTACATTGTTAGAGAACAAATCATCAGACAGGTAAACTTGGTAGTGGGTCACTTGTCTTTCAGTCTTTAAACGTATTAAGTCAAATAGAAATCATTTCAACTTTGTTTAGTATCCACAAAATGAAGATGAAAATTACCAGAGCCTCACTGAATGACTAAAAGAACAATAAAGAGATACAGTACTGATGGAAAATTGAACGTAGAAGATACAAAATTGAGGCCAGTAATTTCATGATGTAAAATACATGGAGCTGGATTTCTGGCCTCACAGATCACAGGAAACTCAAGATAAATATGGCAATTTCAACACATAACTGAAGTACTCTTTAAAGACTACCAAAAAGATTCACTAACAAAATGAAGCTAACACATTTGACACTTTCTGATAATCTAGAAGTTTTCCTTAAAAATCTACATTAAATGCTGTCAAATTGGCTTATGTTCTATATTTATATCTAACCTATATTGCATATATCCTCATGACTATTTAAAATTTCNATTAATTTTTTCTGTATGATTATACAAAAGGGTCTATCAAAATCTTTCAACCTAAAGAAATTCACTCTAAGGCAATCTAATCTTCAATGAGACTTAAACTCAATATTTTTACCCAAACATTGATATTTTACGCTTGACTCAGAAACTTATAAATAGTAATTAATATATGTCAAATAAACTTGATCCAATTCTCCAGCATTGCAACTAGGCTATCTACTTCAAAACTGAGGAGAAACGAAGGTTATGGTAAGGGGCTGTAGGAAGGAGAGCGAGGGAACAGCGTGCAGTCTCATACACAGACTCTACAGAAAGAAATGCTAGTGGTCCTGGAAACCATTCATTAGAATTACCAAAATATATTCACTAATAATCAACATCATCTTAGGATGAGGCTAACAGCTTGACTCTTATTCCAGAGCATTTTATCCAAGTGCTATAACTTGTAAACTTTCCTGACCCACTTAACAGTATTTCAGTAGGTCAAATCTGACCTACTGACCTAGTAACATCTTTTGAAAATAAAGTTTGTCNGTTAAAATATATTTTCTAGAGATTACACTTTCATTCATTAGATTTATTCCATTGCCTTAAGGATTTAGACTATGTCTGAAATTTTAACATTGGGGGGCAGTCGGGAAAAGAGTATTATAGTTAAGTTTCATAATGTGGAATATAGTACCTAGAGGACTCACATGTTTTGGAAAGGCTCATGATTACATCAAAATGTTGAAAAAAGCCAACTTTCCACCCGCTCCTGATCTACAAAAGGCTGCTGTCTATCCACTGCATTAGCCATTGCTGTGGTAGAGGGTGTGTTCAGTACATTACATGCCAAATCTGAGTTCAAACCCTTAGCACCAAAAAGAAAAAAAAAAAAGAGGAAGAAAATGCCATCTGCATTTGTAAAAGACTAATATTAGGGTATGGTTTTCATTCATTTCTATGACCTACTCAGGTAAAGAGCTATTTTGTCAAAACACACTTTATACTCACTTTACTGTTACTATTTTATTTCAGTTTCTGGAGACAGGATAGCTCTATATCTGTCTCTTATACACATCTAGATGTGTATAAGTTCTCTGTGTAGCTTTGGCGCCTTTCTTGGAACTCACTTGGTAGCCCAGACTGGCCTTAAACTCAGAGATCCGCCTGCCTCTACCTCCCGAGTGCTGGGATTAAAGGCGTGCGCCACCACCGGCCGGCTTAAATCTGTCCTTTACATCTTCTGGTCATTCTTACAATTTTTAGTAGGATCAGGTAATCAGCCCTCCTCTGGCAGAAAAACATCACTTTCTGGGAAGAATGCAGAATATCTCCAAAGCTGCTATTTTTCAGAGTGGCTTAATAAATTACACATGGCTTTTTCCTGTAGTTTGGCATTTCAGTTTTTAAGACACACAAAATATCATGATACTAATAGAATATCTTAATGTAACACTGCTTACAATTTAGTAGAAGATTTGAACAATTTTATTTAGTTGTTTTAACAAAAAGTAGTATTTAACTATGCACTCTGCTATTACGCTATGGCAAAATAGCCCACAGCAAACAAAGTCCAGAAGATCCCTTTTTTTCCAAAAGAAACCTCAATTGTCTTAGTCAGGGCTACTATTGCTCTGATGAAACTCCATGACCAAAGCAACTTGAAAAGGAAAGGGCTTATTTGGCTGACATGTCCACAGCATTGTTCATCACTGAAGGAAGTCAGGGCAGGAACCTAGAAGCAGGACCTGATGCAGAGGCCATGTAGGAGTGCTGCACACTGGCTTGCTCAACCTGCTTTCTTAGAGAATACCACCAGCCCAGGGGTGGCTCCATCACCATGGGTTGAGCCCTTCCTTCCCCATCAATCACTAATTAAGAAAATGCTCTATAGGGTGGCCTACAGCTGGATCTTATAAGGCATTTTCTCAATTGAGGTTCCTCCTCTCTAAAGACTTGCTTGTGTCAAGTTAACATAAAACTAGGCAGTACACACCAATCATTCCATATTCTATGTAAAGTGTTGTACTTGTCAGATTTTCCGAGTATTAGCTGGGTCATATAGCAAAACAGACCTAGAGCTCATTTCAGCTACCCTCTAACACACGCAGCCCTGGGTGGTGGGCCAAAGAAGTCAATGCTTGCACTTTCTTTTGGTTCCAGGCTTCTTAAACAGACTTCAGTTCTTCCAGATTTCTTTCTCTGGACATTTTCTTTATACTAGTTCCCTACATATCTTTGTTAGACTGCCTCAGTTGTCAAGAATATCCNACCAGCCCGAATACAATTCTCTTCAATTTGAGTAATAACAAGGTCTAAGTTTTTGCATATCTACGTATTAAATCAAGCAACATGACCAAAGAAACATGGGGGAGAGCACACCTGAAGCCTCCCCACCCAGTGTTTTGCTCATTTATCACTTCCCTGCAATATGAGTATCTACTTTGACNACAGATTAGAGATAACCCGAAAAAAGTAGCCAATCCTCTCAATCTATTAAGACTATTTCAAAATCTTCAAGTTGACTTAAAAATATGTGTAGAAATCTGAGCCTTTCTTAGGCTTTTTATAAATTCAAAAGTTCAATACTGAAGATAGCTGACGAAAATCTTTCCGTAGTATGACACATACAGCACAAGGATAGTTTTCAATCTTATGCTTTTCTCAGTNTATTTATATTGATTCTTCAAACCCAAGGAAGTATAAAATCAAACTGAGTTTTCAAAACCTGAGCAGAGGCAGAGTGGGTAAATTGTGACCTAGTTGTCTTACCTTATGAACATANGGTAAGCATTTTGTAGACTGCTTTCTTNATACCTAATTATACTATNCTGACAATCTACATAAAAGGAAAATCTTTGTGGTGGATAAATTGTCATAGCCCTTAAGAACTATGGGCCAAATCTAAATAGTTGATTATTCTAATCCAGACAAAAAGAACTTCCTATCTTTAGTAACTTATTTTAGAACATACTGACTGTACTCTTCATAGAGGCATCCCACTAAAATAAAAGGGGAGGTGTGAATGCTTACCTCTTCCAATATTCATATTCAATCCCCCTAGATTATCAGAGTTAAATATAAAAACAGGTATAATATATCCTCACATTTTCCAAATAGTAATTTAAAAGCTGAAATTCCTAACCAAATCCAGGATCAGCAAATAGTTACCCAGGTGAGGAGAAATTTAAACTTTAACCTGGCAAATCAACTTTGGATCTGAAATCTAGTAACACAGAGGTGAAAAACTTTGTTAAGCTATATGTATGCATATGTGCATACCCATGTTGTAAGTTCTAAATGGGCTTTGTTTTTATTTTGAGGAGTGTCAACCTTGGTCACAATTAATTAGGAGGAAGAACAGTAATTTGTTTGTGGGGAATTGTGCATACCTTGAAAATTTCAAAGCCTATTTTTCATCTTTAGGGTATCACAGTAAATGTTCTATAAAATTGTTGGCTGAAGCCTAAATAGTAATAAGGTCTGTGTTGAAAACAGCATTTATTGCCCAAAATAGTTCAGAAAAGTAGCAGATTTTGAGATATTTGCTTGGACTAGAAAAGATAATTTGAAAGAGAANTTTCAAAAAGGTGGCATAAGCTTTTCTTCTCAGGATAAATTATTGAACTTTTTGCACAAGCACATTATTCATATTTTATATTATTAATAAGACTCTTGCATTTATACTAAACATCTCTAAACTGTTACTTTTTTTTAGATAACACTTTAGTGAGATGCATTTGTAAGATATCCAATAAGCCCTGACTACTACTAATCTTTGCCACTTGGAGGTACAGAGATTAACAGACTATTCACTAANTAAAATGAAAATATTACTTATGGTTTCTAAGGCACACAGTTATCTATAACATCTAAAATGGGATTTATTTGATGGACCACAATAAGTTCTCAGAATGTTTGCTGTAACTTGGGTAGAAATAGGCAAGTATTCACATTAGTCTCCAGTCCAAAAAGGTATTTCAGCTAAAATATGTCAATCCTCACATCTGCAATTGCTTAGAGATGATCAGTGTTGTGCTGGGAAGTTTCTGCAGCTACTCTGGGCTGACATCCAGTGCTCCGGGCTTTAGAACATTAGGCAAACTCTGTTCCTTCTTGTTCAACAATGCCTCAGCTCCACTACATAAAACCTTCTCTCCAGTCCCACTCTCCAGTGCCTGCCGTACATTAGGACTTACTTCAGGGTTACTACACAAGGTGATTACATTATAAAAGGCCTCCAGATCACTCTGTTCAAATGTAACAGCTGGTTTCAGGGATGTTCCAGGAGCAAGGGCATTTCCTCCAACAATTCTCAGGTTGATAAATTTGATTTTCCAAGTATTTTCCATAAAAGGGCTACGGATAAGTCCAAAAACTTGTTCAAATATGCCCAAGCAAGTATTTCCTCTGTGGACGGTCCCTGCAACTCCGACCATAACTAATCCATGAGGAGAAGAAGCACATTTCAGTCCTTCAGAATCGAGGTTGGGACTGAGAAAAAGAAATTCCTCTTTCACTAATGACAGTAAACGAAGGCTCACAATTTCTGCTCCTTGGTAATCTATCATATTTTGTTCTGAGGTGCTATAATAAAACCTAAGCTTGACATCATGCCAGAAGTGCTGTGGGCCCCATTCATCTTGAGGTGGTCCCAGAAAAGGATTCTGAGAATTAAGAAGTTCAAAGAACCAGTGGCAGAATTCTTCTCCTAAGCGACGAAAATCAACCTTTTCAGCTTTTTTATCTTCTTTTGCCTGCTGGTTAAAACAAACACAAAGGAAAGTGAAGGTCAACTTCTCACAGCCAAGGTTCTAACTAAGCGCAAATTTACTAGCCAGAGCAAAGGCTACTGAACCACATCACGCACAGAAAAACTTCTTTCAAAAAGGAAGAATGCTGTTGGTTGTTTTTGCTTGTTTGGGGGCCCACCACCCAGTTCTCAAATAAATACACATGGAGGCTTATTCTTAATTATAAATGTCCAGTCTTAGATTGGCGTGTTTCTTGCCAGCTTTTCTTAACTTTAAATTATCCCATCTACCTTTTGCCTTTGGGCTTTTATCTTTCTCTATTTCTATGTACTTTTCATTATTTCTTACTCTGTGGCTTACTGTGTACCTGGGTGGCTGCCCCCTTGTGTCCTCCTACTTCTCTCNATCTTTCTTCTTTTTGCCCCCGGATTTCCCCTTCTAAATATCCTCTCTGCCTGCCAGCCCTGCCTATCCTTTCTCCTGCCTTGTTATTGGCCATTCAGTTCTTTATTAAACCATCAGTTGTTTTAGATAGGCAAAGTAACACAGCTTCACAGAGTTAAACAAATGCAACATAAACAAAAGTAACACACCTTAAAATAATATTCTACAACAGAAGAAATATTTTAAATTTCAATTTCAGCTAAGTAAAATTTAACAAGCCCACTGATGGGTTCAGTGTCACACAGCTAAGGTGCCAGCTCCTCAGGAGGCTAAGGCAGAAGGCTGGCTAGAGCACAGGAGTCCAAGACCAGTCCCAGCATTCTCTCATTCATTCATTCTCTTACTCTCCCTCTCTCTTCCCCTCCCCACCCATCTCATTTCTTTTTCTTCGATGTGTTTCAGATCAAATCAGATAGATACCCTAGACATTTCTTTTTCTTCTTCTAAGAAAAGGTCTTATTCTGTATCCAAAACTGACCTGGAGCTTGCAATCAAGTCTCTTGTCTCCTGTGTGCTGAGGTTACAGGCATGTAGCATTCTACCTATTCTGATATCCTGTCTCCTCAAAACCAATTATAAAACAGTAATATAGGAATGGTATTTGCAATTTTCATGATTTGATCTTAGAAAAAGTTAAAAAAATAAATAAAAAATGAACAAAACCTTTTAAAATATCAGTATCAGCATGAACAGTCAATGACAATGGTTGGTGTATAATTTTCCCTTCACTGTACACATCTCTCAAAACTTTAAAAGAATTGCTTCAAATGGTTCCTTTATTGAGTGTAAATTAAACGTCAAAAAAAGCTTATAAAAATAATTGCAATAATTAATAAAACCCATGAGGAATCTGCATTTTTCTATCATCATCATAAATTCTATTGAAAAGTAAGCTCTTGTTACTCATGCTATCTGCTCTAATATGACTATTTTTTTTTAATTAGGAGAGGCTTGTCAGAACTTTTAAAAAAAAATTCCCTCTTAAAAAAATAAAATAACAAAAAAATAAATAAAATTTTTTAAAAAAAGCTTCCCTGTACCTTCTTTAAACAGACACTTCCAAAGGTGATTGAAATGGGTANTTTTCCATGACTGGAATTAATACTATTTTTTTTAATTAAAAGGGAATGCTACTATAAAAGCATACCCTATAAACTAGACTTCATGCACCTATGTATTTCAGAACATAGTACTTCACCAAGAATAAGATATAATGTCTTATTCTATACTATATGGAGTGCCTGCTAGTCATTACATTTGGCACAGAATGCGATATTTAAGCATATTTTCCCAGTCTTCACAATAAACTTGAGCATTTCTTTTTTCTCCTTTCAGTATATTAAGCAAACAAGACCTTAAAACATCCTTTCTTAAGCTATACTATGAAAGCATAGTAACTATCCAGAGTTCACTCTATCAACATTAAGTACTCAGTATCTAACATACACACACACACTAGAGCAGCCAGGAGTAAATGAAGTGGAAATCATTTTCTGTAAGCTTTTTAAATGAGTTTTTTTTACATGACTTACAAAGTGAGAAAGGAATTTTACAATTAGCTTTCTTTTAAAGTACAAAAAACATGGGAAGTAGAGCTTCAATTAAAATGAAGTTATTCTTATAGTATACTTTCTAAACATACACTAGTTCTTTTTTGTAAGAAGAGGAATATGCTTCCCTGGCCCCCACACCCAATTCAATAGATTACATACATAACGATAAGTCTGAGAAGTATTCTGTGTCTAAGTTGCTGTAGTGGTCTTGAAGTATGTAAAGGAGACAAAGACTAGAAAACACAAGTACTATGAACCACGCACTTCAGAGCTAGGATTAGCTGCATAATTTCAGACAGAACAAGGATTCAGAACATAAGTACAAATCTAGTGTACCTGTTCAAAGAGCTGGATGTCCTCTGCCTTATCTGCTTCTGCTGACTCCTTTAGTTTTGGTGACTGTTTTCTCCAATAACCTTTTGCATATTGAATAAGACTGTGTTTTTCAGTACTTGGGGGTACAATCACCCCTTGTTTTGCCAAATACTTAAATATGACTTCTCGGTGGACTTTTTTGCGCTTCAGAAGTTCTTCTACATTTTGGCTGTAAACTAATATTGCACGAATAGCATCTAGAAAAAAATAACAGTAATTAATAGACAATCACAAGGCATTTGTAAATTCGCCGAACATCATTAAAAATTCTACTGAAAAATATTTAAGCTCACGCACGATATTTGCTTTTGCATAAGATGGCTATGGCTTTGAAAAGCAGGAAGTGGCTTATCCATTTGTTTGCTTTGAAATCCTTTATAATTGAAACTTCTTTACCTTGCTGNTGGTGGTGNTGGTAATGAATGGTGGTGCAGCCTTTAGTCTACTTGGGAGGTAGAGGCAAGCAGTTCACTGAGTTCGAGGCCAGTCTGGTCAACAAAGCCAAGTCCAGGACAGCCAGGGCTATACAGTGAAACCCTGTCCCCCAAAGCCAAAATAAATAAATGAGTTGTTTTAATAAAAATATTTGACCCAGAAAAATTTATTTCTATGCCCCAAATATCTAAAACCTATAAACCTTGAAAAAGTGATTAAAATGACAGTATTTGAGATGTCAAGGAATGTAGTCAAATTCCTGATTCTACAGATAATCAAAGTTGCTAAGTGGAAGAATCAGAAAGTTGTTTTTAAATTAAAAAACTGTGCTGCAAACACAGACAAAAATGTATCTTTCTGATACAAGACGGGTGCAAAATGGCAAAAATTTGAAAAAAATGCACTCACTACCCATACCTTCCAAAGATCTTATTCCACCACGGGGCACACAGTATCCTTGAGGCCCCTATTTCAAACCTCCCTAAGGCTATCCTCTTCTTC
>LZPO01088771.1:5769-18067 GCA_001675575.1 Neotoma lepida | reverse complement strand
AGGTTGGTGTGTAAAAGGAGTGGAAGATCTTTTTAATAATAAAAAAGGGAAAAAATTATTTAACAATAATAGCAATGTACTGTGGGGTCATATACATATAAATAAAATATATAACAACAACAACAACAACAACAACAACAACAAAAGAGATGAAATAAGTGGAGTGGTGACCTCAGGGCAAGATCCCACACACCTAAATCTCCAACTTGTCAAAAGGAATTAAAGAAAAGCTTAGAGCCTGGGTGGTGCCGCATGCCTTTAATCCCAGCACTGAGAAGGCAGAGGCTGACAGACTCTGAGTTTGTGGCCAGCCTGATCTAGAGACCCAGTTTTCAAGATAGCCAAGATTAGATTACTGTAGACACAATTAATTCTTCCAATTACAGAAGAATCTTGGCAATCTTCTAGTACAGCTTCTCATGAGAACCCAAACATGAAGCAATGAACAGAGGGCATCCCCAAAACAAGATGCCCCAGTTCCTTGACCCACAAAACAATGAGATAATTAATATATTAATATATGTTGCTCTAAGCCAGTTAATGATAATCTATTTTGCAGAATATGTAAGTAATACAAAGGGTAAATTAAATTATTTAAAGTCACATATCTTTGAAATGGCAACAATTACCAAATCAGACCTATTTAAATTCAAAATGTTTACCCTGTAGTAATACTAAACAATCTCATCACTGAAAATTTGGTATCACTAAAATTTCCCACTGCAATGTAATGTTGAGTATATAATAACTTTGAAGCTTATCTCTGACATCTGCTTATCTTTTTGTGAAGGGATAGCAGAAATCCCATGTNTGATGTGTGATTGAGCTTTCTGTGTGTGAATAACTGTTCTCAGGGATCTATGTTCATTAATTTATTTGATCCCTTGACTTTAATAGGAGGTGGACACTATAAATATTTTCTGATTTAGGACAAACTGCAAGCTACAGAGGTTATAAACTTTGAAAAAGATCATGTATCTACCAAGCAACAAAGCAGAACCTGGGTCACTTTTATCCTAACACATGGAGTTTTGAGTCAGAGAAATATACAAGCCATCAAAAGAGTCTCACATCTGGCCTATAAAATGAAAAATATAGAAAATGATGCAGGTTGAAATTGCAATGGACACTCTTTAATGTGATGTGTGAGTGGCTCCATAGGGCAGATGGATACCACTTATTGATCACCATGATCACTACACACTGGACAGGATGCCATAGAGTATTAATGATAATAATGAATCTTACCTATCTACTCTGCAATTACTACTGATTTTGTTCTGTGTTGCAAGGGCACTACAAACACTGAGAACAGAGAAAGGAGAGGCATGGTACAAGACTGAGGATCTTACCATCTAATGAAAAGGAAATAAAATGAATTAATTCTAATTATGCCCTAGGTATTGACTATCTCTATTTGTAGACTTTCTTAGAAAGTGATAAGAATTGCCCTTGTCTGTCTTTGTTTGTTTTCTATTACTAGGATAAAATATTGACCAAAGTCAACTTGAGGAGGAAAGAGTTTATTTCATCTCATGGCTTACTGTCTATTATGAAGGAAAGTCAGAGCAAGAACTTAAAGGCAAGAACCTGGAATCTTCGCAGAGACTAAAGAATAAGGCATGCTGGAATGCTCCAAACTCTCTTACTTCTCATTTCATACTCAGCCTGTTTTGTTTATACAATCCAAGACCCAAAGGTGGCATGGCCCTCAGTGGTCTGGATCCCCACACATCAATTATCAATCAAGAAAATTTCCCACAGACTATAAGCCGTTCTGATGGAGGCATTGTTTTAATTGAGGTTTCTTCTTCCCAGATGACCCAAGGTTGTGTTGACAAAAAGCTAACCATCACACTAGCCAAATGCATAAAATTCAAATAATTGGAAACCTATTTTAACAGTGAGTTACTGTTAAAAGAGTACCATTACTATTTCACATATAAAGTCATCTTTACTGTCATCAAATCTTCAATTAAATGTTAAAAATAATAAATTTATCTTCAATTTGTAATAATATTTCTAATAGAACAACATAGTCATTACAAAATATTTTAAAATGACACACAAATTTTGAAAATCATAATGTCTTTTCCAGAAAGAGAGGTGTTAGATATTTCCTTTTCTGTAATGCATATGTATCTGGTTAGCTCAAGTCAGAAATACTGTTTACAACAAATATAGATTTCTGCTCCTATGAGCTACATTGTGGATCCTCCAAACATGTTCCCACCTTGCCTCACTGTGTAAATAGGTAAGCCCTAAGTGGCATTTAGATCAACATTTTCCCCTTTATCAAAAAGATGAGTCAAGCAGAAAACTACTGTCCTATTAATGGATATGGACACAAATGACATGNTCCAATATTCATCCTCCATTATTCCACCATGGCAGGAGTCCATTATATGAACAAGGCACAACAAGGAGACAGAAATGCAATTTGACCTTAAAGACACATCTGAACATTTAGATTAGGTTCATTCTATTCCCCAAAGTTCTTTTACATAAATCCATCATTTGCCTCTTTTTCTAAGCCAATAGAAATTAAATTTTGTCTTACAGATAACAACATAGATGAGTGTTTTGAAACTAAGTCACCTACTTAAAATAAGATACTTTTCTGATGTTGTCATTTGACTGAGATTTATGCTGGTGGAAATTTGGTGAGAGCTGGCAAGTGTGTCAGCATCTGAATCCCAGTGACAACCCTCTCAGTGTGGTACTTTTCAGGGGGACCTCCATGATCCTCACTTCTTGGAACCTGTGTCCTACAAAGTCTCTTCCAACACTGAGTTGGGACTGGTTATTGTCAGTCATAGATAATAGTATGTGATTTCCAAGATGAGATAAGAAGAAAACATTAGGACTCATATCCTGAGCCTCTGGGTTCTGTTCCTCCAGGTCATATAACAAGAACATGCTAACATTCCCTGTAGCATGTCTTACAGTAAGACATGAAGTCTATAACCAACAGCCAGTGTCAACTTGCCAGTCCATGAGGGAGCCATCTTGCAAGAAAAGTTTTTTATCTCAGTCATACTTCCAGGTAATTCCAAACTCCAGACTTCTTTAGCTGTAATCTTGTTAAGAGACTNCCATCCAAATCATTGTTGAATTCCTGACCCACAGATACAATAAAAATTATAGTTATTTTAGATGATTGTTTTTCCTACAAATCAAAAAATAAGTAATTCAACTATTAGATGTTTAATAAGCCAGTAATTTTTAGGAGGCATATAAAATTAATCAACTAGCATCTTCATGGTTACAGAGACCTTACAATCTTATTAAAAAGATAATAACCACCAATGAAGCAAAACACTCCCTTCCATGTATATAGTTGTCACCCAAGAATGCATCATTCATTACCAAGAAATACAGAGTGTACTGTATTAACAAGGTTCAACTATGTAGTTCAAAAATAGTTATAAAAGTAGCTGCTCACCATTCCTATGACCAAAGTTTGTATATGATACGTATAACAGAAGATGATCATATATTTTAGTCAAAATTATATTTAAAATTTTAGAGTACACCTTTTTAAAAAGATTCATTTATTGACTCCATGCATCGCTGTGTGTGTGCTCATATGAGCAGAGTTTCTCTGAGGCCAGAAGAGCGCATTGGATCTCCACAACTAGAGTTACAGGTAGCTGGGGCCACGAACTGAATTCTCATCTTCCGCAAGGACAGCAAACACTCTTAACACCTAGCCATCTCTTCAGACCCCTAGATTACATCTTAAACTCTTTAATTCTTTTTGCAAAACTTGAAAAATTGCCTCTTGTTGGGCTATTGGAAAATTTCTGGTTCATCAATAAACAAACTTTCTATTAAAGTTAGAGAAACTATCCNAAGAATGGATTCTGAGATGCCAAGAAGGTAGCAAAATTGAAATCATAATCAGTCAACAAGTAGCAATTTTTGTGATTAAAGTTTGGGGTGGAATGTGATTGCTAACCTAAGGAAACTCTAAATATTAGGAAACAAAAATACAACCATTGTCATAAGAGAACAGAGGAAATAGTACGACAAAAGCTTCACACAAATGACAGGTTAAAAAAAAGATTGATGGGGACTGGAGAGGTGGCTCAGAGGTTAAGAGCACTGACTGTTCTTCCAGAGGTCCTGAGTTCAATTCCCAGCATCCACATGATGGCTCACAACCATCTGTAATGAGGTCTAGTGCCCTCTTCTGTATACATAATAAATAAATCTTTAAAATAAAAAGAGAGATTGATGTTTCTATCACCAAAAACAAACAAACAACAACAACAAAAAGAAAACAGCTATATAGAAGTCAGGCAATGGTGGTCCTTGCCTTTAATCTCAGCACTCAGGAGGAAGAGGCAGGCTGATCTCTGTGAGTTCAAGGCTAGCCTGGTCTACGGAGCTAGTTCCAGGACAGCCAGGACTGTTATACAAAGAAATCCTATCTGGAAAAAAAACAAAACCCAAAATCAAACAAACAAAAAACTGTAGAGAACCTATAGAGTGTAGTAAGATAGGGACTGAGGATACCTTTAACATAATTCCAGAAATTCTCATGATATTTTGGCTGGGTTCTACAGGATAAATATTCCAATATGTGGAAAATATACTCCGATATTAGCAATTTCCTGGAGGACCAGAACCAGCTAATGCCAGTGACTTCATTAAGCTATTAGATCGTCTTTGATTAAAACTAACAGTCATCCTTGCCACATGTGACAGTGGAAGCTTTTCTTCTGAGCAGCTAGTTAAATACCATAGTGTTGTCTTTCTTATCACCATTTCCATATGAAATGCTTAAGNATAGAGTTCCTGAGCTCAACAGCTGGAGAGCCTCCTTTTTGAGATAAGAGAGGTTGTGTTCATCCTGACATAAAATGCAGTATTGTAAAGGAATTTGTAGAAATAATAGAATCTACGTGGAGGTGNTGACGACAATTTAACAAACATGTCCAGATGCTTATGTTTTAAGCCCCTCTTCACAACCCAGCACTGCATTCGTGGCTGCTATCTAACTGGGGCTTGGCTTTCAGCTTTGGGTAATCACATGCAACTGCTTTCTCTTGCATGTAAAGCAACAAAAACGACAGTTAACAATCAAAACTCTGAGAAAAAGAATTGAATAGTTGGGTTTTTCTACATCTAATAATAATAGCTCTTTTTTAAAATGAATATTTAAGGTTTCTAGTTAGCAATAATAGAAACAACAGACTGCTAGTACCAGAAAGAGTTAAAACAGTTTACTAATGAACAATAACCCTGAGGTGCAGCTTGCTATGACCACCCCGCCCCAATTTACAGATAAGGACACTGAGCCACNGTTGAATTAAAGGGTGAATGAAAGATCATTTAGTAAGCTTTCTCCCTTGCCTCCAGATCTTATTAACACAATGCACAATTTACTAGAATATCTACTTCGCATTTTTTTCTACTTCAGTGTGTCATCAGTTACAGATCAAAACTATGGAAAGGGCTGCCTTCTTCTCAATGACTAAACAAGACAGGGTTTTGATCTTTTTTTTTCTCACTTATATTCTTAAAATGTGTGTGTAAATCAAGCATTTTGTATATTTCCTAGTTTTTGTGGTTTTTTTTATTGTTGTTGCCATTCTTGTTTTGTTTTTGCATGTTTCTTTGTTTTGTTTTCGGTTCATTTTGCTTTGTATTATTTTTAGAGAAGAAGTCTCACTTTCTATCCCAGACTGAACTGGGACTCACTATGTAGTCCTGGTTGAGTCAGAACTCATGGAAATCCTAATGTGTCTCCCAAGCGCTCACAGTACAGACGTGAGCTGCCATAGCTGGCTTGATTGTATTTTAAACAAACTAAGAGAGCTCTTGTTTAAATTTCTTTTCAAAATAAAATTCAAATTGTCATAACTGGGGCATGTTTAGACTGTTACCTTACAAATGAATTTTTCACAGTTCTTGGATAAAAGGGAAAAGAAAGAAATCAAAAAGAGGTTAAAAGAAATGTCAAATTACAACAAAGAAATGCCTTTAAAATGATTATTTAGTCATAGGACTTTTAATTAAATAATCTCAATANTTATAAGCACCTGATTGTAGTGGTCTATGTGGTTTCCCATAGTGTTATCAAATACTTTGTTATTTGATGCTTAGAATGAAGCTGTCCTTTCCAAAGCTCAAGTACTTATAACCAGATTGCATATGGGCAACTGCTTGTCTGATAGTCTGAAAAGAAATATGTCTAATTCACTCAATATCCCAGATCTTAATATAATACTAAAAACATAGATGATACTTAGTAACTAGCTGCTTCATTAATAAATGAGTTAGTCATTTAAATGAAGGCAGGAATGAGAGGTCAAGATTTTGATCTCATAACAGACTACCACATTACACAGCCCAGCTCTACTACTTGAATGTTTTATTACTTCAAGCAAACATTTTAACATTTCTGAATCTTGGTCCCNGCATATAAGCATTAAAATTGTAGACGTGGCCATTTTATTGTAAAAGATGAAGATGGCATGGTGAGCTAACCTATGCAAATGAAGTGAAACAGAACCTGATACAGAGCAGATGCTCAATATATATTTAGCCAATTGGTAAAAAAAATTTAAAAAAATAGCAGTTAAGTGAACTAAGACTCAAACTACATCCCTGACTTCATACATAGGTCCTTATGGAAGGTTTACTCAAGAGCCCTTCAAATCCTGTGCAATCTACCCTCTGGATTTATTTAAGCCCTTGCTAATGGGCTGACTCAGACACTAACACAAGTCCTTGGAGAATTCTGAAGATTGTGACTGAGGGCCTCCTCCCATGTTACACGTTTCTTTTAGTCCTTTAAGCTTTCTCTTTAATTAGTCTAGCATTGTTGAAGCCCTATCTTAATCCTACCACCTGGAGTTAAATTTATATAACTTAATTGTATGATTTTTAAACTGTTTGCTATCAAACTACAAGCTCTTTGAAGGTAAGGACCCACTCTTGTCCCCGGGACTAGACCATTACATATTTTCTGGCACAAAATAAATGTTTTAAAGGCATTCTTGAAATGTATTGTGAGTGCTTAGAAATCTAGTGGTGCAAAGAGTAGCTTTGGGTCCTCTAAAGGGTATTTTCTCCAATATTTATTTGTAATTATTCTATAAGTGGTGATAAAATATATCACAATGGTCAAATGTACTCTATTCAAAATTTCACTGGATAGCAACTCAATGAACCACACAGTTAGANAAAAAAGTACAAGTACTGACTTGAATAAAGAATTCTGTCTCATTTTGCTTATTCATTAAACTGAAAACAATATTGATTACCTAGTCTGTCCCAGGAACCATCTAAGTACTTGATGGTTGAATAAAATAGTCAGACATTTCCTTTTTCATTATGCTTACCTTCCAATAGCNAAATAGATATTAAACACTAAACTGTATGGATTTCTATATTGGAATGAAGTCTTATATGCTACAGTAGTAACTGCACAGTAGATAGAAGTTGCATTGTTCATTAGGATAGCCAGGAGATTCTCACTGAAAAGACGACATCAAGCAGAGACCTACACCAAGTGAAGGNATAAGCCAGGGGTGTGACCAAAAGAAATAATTGTATTAGAAGGTGAGAAGAAAATAAAATTATCCTGTACCATATATCATAAAATGGCTTTGGGGTGGAATNAAGGCCAAAATATAAAATAAAATAAAACTGTTTTAAAAAGTAATATAGAAGAATGATTTTATAACATTGGATTGGAAGATTGTTATAAGGCATGAGAGTTCTAAATACAAAGGAAATACTTGTACATTTGATTTAATCTTATTTTGAAATCATTCAGAAATTAAAGTGTTAAAGCTAGTTCCTTAACATATAGCTAACATGAAACTAATAACTAGAATATGGAAAATTTCCCCAAATTTACAAGAAATGAAAATANTCAAATAGAAAATCAACCAGCAAGGAACACAAACAGGTACTTCTCCAAGTCTTGTGACTGTATGAAAATNCATCTATCCAACATTATTAGAAATTATGGAAATGTAAATTGAAAATACATGGATTACTACTGCAGCACTATGTGAGCAACAAAAATTATAACCAAAAATAATAGGTATGTTCAAGGATTTAGATGGCTGGAACTTCAGTGTACTCCCTGTGAGGTGGTAAGTTGACATACTTTGAAAAGAAATGTAGCCATATTAAAAGTAAATATGAGAGTCTGTGATTCAGCAATTTAACTTCCAGTTTATATCACATTGAAGTGTGTATAGATTAAAAGTCAAGAGACATGAGCAAAAATTCCCATCATTCAATATAAGTAAACTCTAAAATCAAATCAAATGTCCACTATGATAAAATTTGAAAACTATGCATTCATATAATGCACAACAATGGTAAAGAACATATAGAACACACGACTAATAGTAAATCTCACAAACATGGAGTAGAAGAGTCTGACGGACATATGGGCACAGAAACTACACAACTCTCATTGCATCCATTTGAAAGCTAAACTTCACTGTTGAGAGGTGTATAACTTGTGTGATAAATCTATGTATCTATAAAGATTAATATAAATGGTGAGGAGAATGATTGTATGTTGGAAGAGACATGGCTTTTGGATTAGAATATANATATGAAGGAATTTGGAGAAGTTGGAAATAATTTCTTTACATTGATTGTTATAAGGTAGAGAGAAGAANCACCTTTCTCTCGACACTGGTCAGGTGAGGAGCACTATTGAAGGACTGTCAAAATCTGTATAAAACAATCACATTTGGTAATCACAGGAAGTGTTTTCCATGTTTATTTACATACATGCCTGACAAGATGGGAAAATTTGATTCTTTAATAACACTTTTTCATGGCTGCCTTGACTGCCTTGAGAGGGTCAAACAGTCAACTGGACTGCCCTTACACCAATAACTGATTTGTGGAACATGTGGTNAGCATTTTGAGAAAAATACCGAATAATCACAGCTGATTTCTCAGGATCCTAAAGGATAACCTCAANCAGAGCTATTTGAAACANTTTGTTNTAGGCCTTTGGTTATCACAATCCTTGGTGAACTCTGGATGATCCTGNAACTCTGCCTGGTGTGTGCTTTCCCTAGTTGCCTAGCAGTGGGATTTCTGGGATGTGTGCTAAGAGATAAGGTTTTGAATGGTCTAAAACATAAATCTCAGTGGCTGTGATTGATGCTAAGATTTAAGGCTATGATTATTGACCCAAATGAATGGTTTTATTGGTCCAAAGAGACTGTTGGGTGGTATTTGAGCTCACTTACTGAATTAGCTTGAAGACTGACTGTGCCTTACCTAATGCCACATTATAGTGTGTGTGTGTGTGTGTGTGTGTGTGTATATACATATACATATATATAAACTTCATATATATTATATATATAAAGTTTCTTCTCAAGTGTTTTTTTCTCTTGTCTACTTTTACTTATACAGATACAGAGTGAACTGATAACATGAAGAAACAGCTAGCAGAGACATCAGGAGAAAAAAAAGAGGCCGGAGAAGTTGCCGAGACAGCGGTGATAGCAGAGGCAGCAGAATGGCAGGGGCAATGACAGCTGAGCAACAGCTGGCACAGNTGTAAAAGCAGCAAGGCAACCAGCTGTTTGAAGTAGAATGGTTGGCCAACAAAACTGGAACAAAGAAGAAAGCTAATAGCAGAAAACCTGCAAGAGAGGGCAGAGAGCTGAAGCTGAGGGAGGATAAAAGGCTGTGAGGAGACTGTGTTGGGTGGATGTGGGGAACCTTTATATGGTAGTTGCCAGAAGAGATCCAGAAAACTGTCAAAGTCTCTCAAACTCTGGGCCAAGAGCTCTAACACAGGCTGGTGCTAAGGTTGAAGGATTCCTGAATCCGTAGGCCTGCTCAGGAGATAAAATACTNGCTGCTGGTAATGCCTAAGGACTCCTCAGGCTCACACACAAGAGCTGTGATAGAGCTAAGGGCTCCCATATGAGAGGCTGGTATGAGGGTTCTAGCACCAGAGGGCATTGATTGCTGCTGCTTCCACCTGCCTACTGCCTCTGCTCACCACTGCCAAGCACTTGACAGATACTGGAACTTGAANAGTGACCTCTCTTTCCTCTCCCAAAATATCTATCCAGGTAATGCAAATNTACTCCTAGTCACTGGCTTGGAAACAGTGTTGTTTCCTTAGAACAGGTTTCCAATTAACCTTAGAAAATGAATGGAACATGAAAAAGTGTTTATTTTAGCTCAAAATGCCCATGATTACTGCGTCCAGGAAAAATTAAAATGTGATGAACGTGTTATAGATCAAACCTCNTTACCCCATGATGACTAGGTAAAGCGGGGGAAAGAGCTAGAATTCCAATATTGCCTTGTAGGACATGTCCACAAGTGACTGAGCATCTTTCCATCAGACTCTGTCTCCTGAAGTTCCAACCACCTCTCTAGTGTACCACTAGCTGGGGACTAACCATTCAACACATAAGCCTTTGGTGGAGTCTTTACATTTCAATTCATAACAGTGGTTTTCATGAGAATTTCTTTGTAATAATTTATTGATATTTCAATATTTCAGTTTATATTTTAGGTAATTCTATCCTATGTTATGTTTAATAAAAATGTTCTGAAGTTAAAAAAAAGTGCCAAACTTTTAAAACTTAAATAAAAAGAAGTAGAGATCAGAGATCCTGAGTGCAGAAAAGATTTTGAGTAATTTTGTTTCAAAGGATAGCAAGGAAATGAAGTAGTGAGCAATTGGGAAATTTATACAAGAGGTGAATAGCAGTTGATGGGGGAAATCATTCCAGGAGAAAACATATGTAAGGCCTGAGAATGTAGCTTGGTGTAGATCCCTGGCCTAGCTAAGAGGCTAAGGGTCCCAATTTTATACACAAACTCTAAATTCTTTACAAACACTCATGACCTGTCTATTGTTGCCAAGTGGGCTTCTATATGATGAGTATTTAGCAATTATCAAAAGAGACAAAACTCTATTTAGAGAATATAAATTGCAAGGAAGTAGATTCCAACCTGTGTTGGAAAATGGCACACTTGCTAGTATGAGGCCCTGGATTCTATCCTCACATCTGAAAACCAGCAGGGGGAGGAAGAGAAGAAAATGCAAGAGATATGTAAGAAAATGGCTAAAGGCAGATCTTTAAATAAGCATAAAGGGGTGGAACCCAGGGAATATGCAGAATAGTTGGCACTGAATAGGCGTATAAGCACTTATCTATGGAAGAGAGATCTACAAAGAGATTCTACAAAGAGATTCTGGAAGATGGTAATCTATGAGTATTGCTTCAACAGCTTCTACTTCCTTAGAGGAGGAAAAGGCACTGGCTGGAAGTTACTGGGTGAAAATAAGAAGGAAAATGAAGAGAAAAAGAGGTATAAAATTGTCCTCTAGTAAAGTAAAAGCATAGGCTGGGGAGATCTGATAGAATCAGCAAGTAGCAACTGGAGTGAGTCATCTGCAAGTTAGTGGAAATGCACAGAAGGGGCAGAAGAATNTGTTATCTTCTGATTTTCCCCCAGCCCTATTCAGCTTTCCTGGTGCAGATACTCATGATCTTAATGAGTATATTCACATACACAGGCATACATAATGCACTTTGAACTATGTCTATTTGTATGTAAAAGTGTACACATATCGATAAGTGCATGTGCTTATATCTTGTCTCACTTGTTTAGAATGTAGGTTCCAACAGCCACTTATGTGTCTTTGTTCCTGCACCTCACTTTATTCCAAGAACCTCAAATACTGCTAGTCATATAGATGACTCTCAACAAATAACTATTAAATATCTTAATATGACTGTTTAAAACATGTTAATCTTTTGGCTTCAATACAAAAGTTTTTACTACCATTACTTCAAATATCTAATTCATTCCACAAGAAGCTATCCTGAGATCACAAGGACAATGAAGTTAAAAAGTCAAGCAAACTGTTGTAACTACTTCTGTTTCAGTCACAACACTCTCAATACTATGTAACAAAAACAAAATATTCAAGTAATTTAGATGATGAGATTGATCTGATTTCAGCTGTCATCCTCAAACTGTGATTTGAAAATTGTTGTGTTTAACAATATCTGCCTCATTTAGCTCATCCAAACAACTTCACAATGAATAAATATAAATATAATGATAATAAATATAAAATGAAATTAAACTGACAAGTATCAAATTTAAACTTTAGGGTATTATGCAGCAGTTTACTTCCAGAAGCTTTCTGTTNGTATAAAATTTAAACTCACTACTTTTAATAACAATCACAAAGGCAGCTGTATCTCATACAGTAGTTACGTGAGAATGAGAAATATATTGGGTGGTGGACCCACAATAGGAG
>LZPO01088770.1:0-18085 GCA_001675575.1 Neotoma lepida | reverse complement strand
CTGCTCAGGCTGTGTACACTGGCCCCAGACCTCATCTTTTCCCAGCCTTCCTGGTAGCTGGTGTACCCATGGTGGACTCTCCAATGGCAAGAGAGAAACTTAAAACAACTCAGATCCATCATCCTTCTGTGTCAGGGCTCAGAAGTCTGGAGTTGGCCTCAGTGAGCTGACAACCACACATCAACACTTGCTTGGGTTCTCAAGGTCACCTAGCCTGTTTGGCTGGAACTTTCAGATTTAGGAGTGTGGGGAGGGGGTGTCTTTCTCATGATATCACCTCTCTGGCTCTAGCTTCATTCTCCATCCCTCTAACACAGGTTAAGGACAAAACAGCCAGTTGCCCATCATAAATTCAGTCAGGTTAGCACTGTTTTGGAAGTAGCAGCAGACACACACATATCGGTTCTGTATCTATGGGGGAATTATCATTCTGCTGACCTCTGTATCTCTGTGTAGTTGTGTCTGCGAATTTCTCACTATTTTATGATGAATGAGTCCATTTGCTTTGCCTTGGTATAATTAGAACTCTAGACAGTTTTTGTTTCTTTTTGTCATGTATGTATGGGTGTCTGGGGTAGTAAAATAAATGTGTCAAAGCATCTACTATTCAATGAGAGCTCTAGGTCCACAGGCTGGTGACTCTGTGAGCTGTCAATCACCTGCCCTCCTAGCAGCCAGCTAGATCTGCTAGTTACTAGGCAGCTCTGTATGTCACCAGAAGAGGAGACAGCCTGGGGCTGATGTCCTCTTACCATGATGTCCATCTTATTGTCACCTCACTCCTGCCTGAATTGTGTCCTGGTGTCCAGTGGTTCCTACCTACTCTTCAAGACAGAAGGAAAAGATGGAATGAGTGATTTCATCCAAAGAGCTAGCATCTTCTACGGTCCTTCACCTCCAAAATACCCTGATTCCCAGGACAGTCAGAGATGTTTCCCAGACAGAACCCAACAGAACCAAACAGCGAGAATGAGAAAGAAGCCTGCAGTCATCCTTGTATGTGGCATATCCCATGCACATTCAGCTGTGGAAAGGAGCACACTCCTCCCAGAAGTTAGGTTGTTCCCACTGCTTGTGTTGTTATCACCATGCCATTGCTTCCCCTGTCCTCTCAGAAGAGAGGCAGATCTGTTTCAAGGGAGTCACAGCAGGCACATTCCCAGTCACAACCTGGCTTAGGAGTGAAGTCCCATGCATTGGAAATAGAGAAATTATAAATGCAATCCCAAATTTATTGAGGCAAGAGAAAGGATAAATGCATGGGCTCTGTTGGAAAACATCATAAATTTCTAACTCTAGAACTATATATTTATATACAAGACCAAAATGGGGTGATGCTATCTGCAAGAAACTTGTAGAAATACCAAAAATATTCACAGGCAGGAAGAAGCCATTCCAGGCGTCACTGAAGATTGAAAGCCTTTTAAAAGGGAAAGAATGCAAGGATCGGGGAAGGTCATGACTCACCCCACACCAGGCAACCATCTTTCATGGGGGAGATGGCACATTACCTCCTCGGCTTGCCATTTTTCTCTTGATTGTATGCAGGCAGCTGATAGTTCTCTTTTCTGGGAACACATATCTCAGCTATAGTCACAAGACAAGTTGGTGTAGCTGCTCACTAACATCTCTTCCCGGTCCCTACAGCAATCTCCATGGTCTGAGAGGCTGGACCTCATGGTGAGCATAGAACCACAATTGTATCCTGTCAGGGTAGGTGGCTCTGATGCAGAGGATGTCGTGTGCTTACACAAGTTTGTCAACTCAGGTTTCCTGATCCAATCTGAATGGGAAGGGCCAAGTGTCTTTTGAGAAAGGGTTTGCTGAAAGGAAGAGAAAAATGGTAGGCAGGCTACTTCTTGGCCTCTGAGTCATAAGCTAAGGACCAATGGTTTCCATATTGAACAGATCAACTTACTGCATAGTGAACAGAAGTTTCATTAACTGGACATCTCACCCTTCTCTATGCCTTAGGACTCTAAGCCCCATTTAGTTTGCCCTGAACAATCATTTGTCTGAGGGGGGGGAAGGAGACCCATGTCTTGTAAACTATAAGCAATGGGAGAGCAGCATGATGTCTCAGAGAGAGTAAGTGAAGAATAGGACTCACAGTTACTACGAGGTACCATTCCTTCAGGAGAAAGAGCCCACATCTGGTCCCATCCCCAAAAGTTAGGCTTCCAATACATGACTCAACCCCGCACACTTGGTACATGCCTAACTACAGAATGAGTACATGGTACCTGCTTCACAGTGGGTGCCCAATAAATACTGAACTGTGCTAGCACAGTGCATCAGAGCGACACTTAAAGGCCCCAATGAAACAGATGAGAGAGTGGTCACCATCAGGGAGAGGCTTGTGGCTCTTTGCTAACTGACCATCTTTTCATATGTAGACAACCTTACCAAACCTGTCATGTTGTTATCCTTTGTATTCAGTACATTCAAGAGTGCACATCATAGCCAGGCTCCTCTCACAGGGCCTCTCCAGGTTAAAGATTCCATACACACAGCCCAGGAAGTCTCTGCCTCTAATAGCAACCCTTAGCAATGGTTTCACACATCTCTGCACATTCCTCATGAGAAAAGATCTCCACCCTACCCACTTAAACTTCCAGTCACTCCAGAGTCTTCCAAACTCTGTCCTTTCTCATTGCCCATCATTTTCTCAACCTGGTGGCTAGGGGCCATTAGAAGGCCTTGGCTGGCACTGTCCACGACTTTTGTTTGACATCCAGAGGATGCTTCTGTCAGCAGGTGTATCAGTTACTCTTCTGTTGTTCTGATAAAATACCGTGGTCAGGATCCACTCAAGAAAGAGTATATTTTGGTTCCCANCACCACACGCACAGGCCCACTTCTCAGCTATTTCTATTAGAGAAGAGTGTTCTCTCAGATCAATGTGCCTCTTGCTCACATTCCTCTACCCACTCCTTTTTACTTTGGTTTACGCCCCTCAGCGTCAGTCACATCAAGTCAACCTCTTTCTTATCTTGGGCTGCCCTAACAAAGCATATTAGAGCAAGTGGCTTATGAACAGTAGGAGTATGGTTTTTTTCAGTTTTGAGAGAACAGACAATGAAATCTGATTATCAAGGTCCCAATATGACTGGGGTCTAGGGAGGACCCTGTTCACCACACAGCGCTGACTCATGTAATCTTATGGGTGAAGGAGTGTGAACTAGTTTTTGGGCCTCATTGAATTACATGTGTCTCATTCATGAGTGTTCCATCTCTATGAACTGGTCTCTTCCCAAAGCCACAGTCACATTTGGGGTAGAAGTGTAACATATGCATTCTGAGAGATACACACATTCATTCTATGATGGCCTCCCTCAGGGAGGGCTGACTCTGTGGAAATAACTCAAACTGACTCAGCACGAGATTGTACAGGGGCATGTACAGGCATGTGTTCCTGTAGGTAATGTAACTGTTTATCTTCCTGGATGAGCCACACAACAAGCTCTCCTCAGAAAGAGGTGGGACTGGAGAGGTAGCTCCGTGATTGCACACTTGCCTAGCCTGGGCTAGGCTCTGGGTTCAATACCTAATATCACAAAAGATAAAAAGGAAAAAGTGTCTCTTTTATCATTTTACCTTTCTGAGACTCCCAGTATGGAGCCTAGATAATGCTTGCTGCCTGCTGAATAGAATCATCTAAAGATAAACATTCATTGCTAAACTATACACGAATAGTAAGGAGTTAAGGAACTACACTGTGTCTGTAGTGCCAAGAGCTAAGATACTGAAGTCTTAACATATACTAGCACAGGGCCAACTGTTTCATTTACATAATCTATTCAATGGCCCCACTGGGGAGATTCTATTATTTTAACATATTACAGAGAAGGAAACTGAAGTTCAATGAGAAGTACTTTGTCCAAGGTCATGGGCTATCAAGTGACAGATCTGAGGTTCAAATCAGGCAGTTCGGACCTCCCGACTAGGCATTTGCTACATTTATGGCTGTGCCAAGGGAGACCTATTCACTGTGCCACACCCTAGGTTGACACTCATGTCACAGACTTTGTGGGAGGCATGCCTTTATACTTTTCATACAGTAAGGCACCCATAGTCTGCCTGGAGATGATAAGACTGCTCAGCGAAGGCACTTTAGCCCTGTTAGCTCAGTACCCTTGGGTCTGAGCTCACATTCATGATTACAAATACTTAGGATGCCTGGGAAACATGCTAGGCCCTGAGTCAGCTGCTTGACAGCCCAGGGACACCTAGGAGACCAAACCTCCACCAACCTTTATAGATCTTCAGTGTGATAAGAACTAAGCACACACACAACCATACTAGGTTTAGGTTAAGAACTGGGTGGGGAGAGGGTCCTGCTGCCTTCCCACACTTCACTACTGCCCAGAAAGGGAGGATAGCTTCTTGCAGGGTGGGTCTTCTTGCAGGGAGTAGTCACTGCCACTCCCCTTCTCTCTAGTTAGAGTTATGAGTTAGGGACAGAGAGAAAACTGAGGACTCTTCCAGCCTGAAGCTCTTCCCTGGAGAAGAAGGAAGTCCACAAACACCTGCAGGCTGTTCTTTGACCATGACCTTATATGGCAGAGTACTGCAGAGGTCTGATGTTAGCATAGTGTATTTGGTTCTCATTTGACTATTCAGTGACTGTATCCATCATCTATATTGCCTAAGAAATTAACAGAAAGGTAGTAGCTTCAAACAATCTCAGTCCCCCTGGTTCAAACTGTGCAGGTGACTGTCACTAAGTGGAGATGTTCTGTGCTTTATGGGTCATAGATCTGATTAGGCCTCATTGACCAAACTTCCTCCTTTAGAATCTACAATGTCACCTAATAAAAAGAAGTAGGATCACTCACATTCTAGGCTCTAGAGGACAGCACCTTGTGGATTAAGAGGCCCGCTAAGGGCTTACTGAAAGCTCACTGCCAAGAAGAGGCCAGGACATGCCTATACCCAGGGCCATACCTACATCTGATGCACAAGCCTCAAGGTGGGAATCAGTTCTACAGAAGAGGAAGAGAAGGCACCCAAGTAGGATGGTGCACACTAAGCAAGAAATGGGGGATGGGGTCAGCAAGAGCACAGTGGGGGTCCACTCTACGTTTATGGGCAGTCCTAGGTTATTAGAAGAGTTATAAAAGTTGGAGAGGTACAGAGTCTAACTCAGGAGGTCTGTGGCAAGACCAGTGACTACGTATCTAATAAGCACAGCGGCTACAGACAAAGGGAGTTTTTAAGGTGTCTTGTACAGGTAGAACTTGAACAACATGCTGGTAGGTGACATACAGAGAGCAAGAGAAGGAAGGTGGTTCCCAGGGACCAAAATAAATGCCTGAGAGACATGAACTACAGACAAGGAGGAAGGGGTACAAAGTGGATGGGGAATTCCTATGGCCAGGAGGGAAGCTACTGGCTCAGTGGGAATGTGGAGCAAGGGCTAAGCCCGAGTTGTACCCTGTGGGGACAAATCCAAGGAAAGCCACACCGCATCTTATCTCTTGTTTCCTCCTGTCAGGGTAGAACAGCTCTGGCCTTAGCTCTACACCTGAAATAGACTGAGTGACTTCAACCATCCACATACTTGCCCAAAGTGAAGTTGCAGAGAGGAGGGATGAAACTAAATAAAACCCATCAGCAGGACTGAGGATGAGGAGTAGGAAATAGGTATCACACAAACTGTAATGAATGGCAGGATCAGAACTCAAGTGAGACTCTGAAGCTTGTAGGGGACAACAATAGGAAAATTGGGGCTTAGAAAAATGAAGAAAGAGGCGATTCTCAGAGGACAGGCATCTTCAGCTCTAAAGGTAGGATATATGGGGGACAGGCACCATAATGAAGAAACAGAAGCCTTTATTTGATTTCTGCAGACCCTGTCTCATATGTCCAGAAATGTATCATGGAACTTATTTTTACTTCTAAGATTTTACAAAGAAATGGACTTTTCAGCATCTACCAAGGCATGAGAGGACTCAGCAAGTAATAAAAGAGCTTTGAGAGGAAGTCATTTGGAATATCAGCCATCAGACATTATGCCAGGGGCAGAACTCTCTGAAAGAAATTTCTTTCAGGAAGAAGAAAAAGAAAAAGTTTGAAAGGCTAGGGGAGAGCTAAGAAGGGCCTACAGAGGACAAAGGTGGCACTAAGGGACAAGGGGAGGTAAGATGCAGAGTGCTCCTCTGTCACTGCATCTCCATGCTAAAGGCCACTGTTTAGCAATAGCAGAACAAATGCTCTGTGAAGAAGGTGCCGCCTGAGTGTGCCCTAGGAGGAACCAGACAGAATTACAGTTGGCAGGGGCTTGTGATCAACTCAATTTTATGGCAAAGTTCTTGAGGCAGGAGCCAAAGCTGATCAACCAACACAAACCAAAACTTGAGGTGAGAAGTCTGTCACAGAGAGGGCTATGATGGGTGCAAGAGGGAGAACAAAGTCACTGAGGAGACTTTGCTTTTCACAAAGGACTAAAAGAGTTGAGAGTGTGAGCCATTAAAAGAGTGAGAGCCAGGAGGATCGTAACAAGGTCCTGACCAGTCATGATTAGAAAGTGCAGCCCTGTCTCAAAGAACAAACCAAACCAAAAATGCAAACAGAAGAGGTGGGGATTAAACAATACCAGTAAAACTTGGCTTCCAGACAGCTGCTGGAATCCTGAGGCTATACTTCCCAGCAAGTGTTTACTCTCTGTCCCTGTGACATGCACTGATCTCTGTCCACAAATACATATGCGCGCACACATACAAATATACACGAGCATGTTTCCTTAACCTCCTATGAAGAATCCCTTAGAAGAACCACAGCAATGACAGAAGCCACGATGGGACTGAGAGTTACACAACTGAGGCACCACAGTTCTGTTAGCTGTGGTAGGTACACATGGCAGACCAACATGAAGTCAACCCAGTCTAGGAAGGGGAAAAGGAGAAGAGAGTAGGGGCCAGACCTGCTCAGACCTTATCTTTCATTTCTAGTCCCTGGCGGCCTTGAATGTCAGAGGAAATCGTTTCCAATACATGTCAAAAAGTGCCCCGCACAAACAAAACCATCAAATTCCATTACTTCATGTTATTTGCACTTAAAGGGACAACCAACAAAAGGAAAGTGGGTGGGCCTTGCTTAGCTTGTTCTGAGGTCAAGAGGAGAGACCTCACCTAGAGNCATCTTAAGGTACTTGAGCTGGCAATATCCTCTATACCGTGTAGGGTTCTCGGGCCAGGCTGCTTGACATGTAATTATAATAGAAGAGAATGCTTTCTTTAAAATGGTCATGAGAATAGACTTTGAAGCTTCATCTAAATCCTTTCCCATATGTCTCAGCCCATTATTTGGCTACAGTCTTAGGTCATGTTCAGCTTCATGAGCCAGGGGAAGAAGCCAGGCTGGCTCTCTTTGCAANAGCCTTCCAGAGCACCAGGCTGTCAGGCCAGGGGCTACACTTGGAAAGGTCTCTGCAGAGCAGCTTCTCTTAGCACACACAGGCCAGATGGATAGTGACAGTGGGCTCAGCAAAGCTTGAAAATTGGGGATTCATCACTTTTAATTATTGCTATACTTTGGAATGTTTGCAGAGACTCATGCCATGAAGACTTGGTCCACAGGGAGGCACTGGTGGAAGAAAGGAGAACCTTGAGGAAGAAGGGCCTTGCAGGAGGAGGTAAGATCATGGAGGCATGTCCTGAAATGGACTATTTGGATCCCCAGGCCCTCCCTCTCTCATGTTGTGTCTCAAGTGCCACCAGGTGAGCAGCTTTGATTCATCATGCACTTTTGGCCCAAGTGATGTGGCTAAAACTGCACAGAGTGAAACCTTTGAAATCATGAGCCACAATAAATATCACCTTATAAGTACCACATAAAAAGGAGGAAAGGGCAGTGCATGTCTGTAATCCCAGTGCTAGAGGGTAGATACAAGAGGATCCCAGGGACTTGCTGGTCAACCAGTCAAGCCAATCATGATTTGGTGAGAGACCCAGTCTCAAAAAGGTGGAGAGTGATAGAGGAGGACATTCAGTATCAACCTCTAGCCTCCATAGGTACACCCATGTGCACACCCACCCACACAAACACACATGCATGCACATACATATACCATACACACATATAAAAAATGAATTCATAAAAAACCTAGAATCCACTTGGGCCCTATAGAATATGCACATAAAACAGACAATTCTGTTTTAAAATATCTAAAATATGGTATGCAACAGTAATTTAAAACATTCATTGTTATATTTCCTCATGTGCTTTTATGACACATCCTTGATTTTTTTTCTCTTTGGTACTGATTAACAGGAGGTGACTGGAGAATCCAAACATGAAACCAACAGTTCAAGCAAAAGTACTCAGTATTTATTGGACAATGTCTTTGTGTAGTGGCTTGGGCTGGAGCAAGAGGAAGTCTTCAATACTGAGGCCCGTGCTCCTCTCATGTTAAGANGGCAGGACTATGCTTCCCAACAGGTGTTACAACATTCCATTGATGGTTCAACAGTCTCATTAGCACATGCAATTTCCTGACTGAAAAATTCCCTAAGCCAGTGCTTAAGTGAAAGAAAAGGAATCAATTCATCTAATAAAAATAGCCAGATTAAATGTAAATGATGGGATACTTTAATTAGAGAATGGTCATTCCTTCACCTGCAAGCGCTTGAAATGCTATACATGTGGACAGGTTAATGTCTATCTGACCATCCATCCATCCATCACCTATTCTTCTATCCATTATGTGCCACAGCTACTGAAAGGGAGACTTGGGCAGGTACACAAGATGATGACTATGCCACACATTTCCAAATGTAGTCTCTTGTGATTATCTTCACAGTTCCACTTGCAGCTGTGGGTTGAAGTAAGAAAGAAGACTCCCTCAGGGGTCTGTTTCCTCCTGTGGACATTTGTCCTTGCTTACACAGGTTGTATTGATGCTTCTCTGCCTTACCCTCTGTTGGGCTGTTAGTCTAATGGATAGAAGCATATTGAAGCAGGACTCTAAACTCACAACTTCATGTATGGCAGCACTGACTGTGACATTCAATAAAGCACATGCCTGAGTAGCAGCCAATCAATATTATTCATAAAAAGAATATATAGAGGACAATAAGCTACACCTTCTGAGTTCTCCAACATTTACATGTATGAACCAAGCAAAGTCCTCCCAACACTGCCCTAGTTAGACTCTGTACCAGTTAGTAGAAGATCTTCTTCAAGATTCCACATATCAGGACATAAGTGAGGAATTCCCAAAGATATACAGAAACAATCTGGAGTCTGCAACCTAGCAAATGCCAAGTAAAAAGCTGGGATGTATATTTTCAACCAGGACACTGCAGACATAAGCATTCATCTTTCTGGTATCCGACTTCTGTCTAAGACCTGGAGAGAAACTTCACTGTGGAGTAAGAGTTTCAGGACACCCCCAATTCACACACTCCACTACACGGCAAATGTTGTCTATGGATCAAGTTATCCGTGTTAAACCAAAAGTTCTTATTGCCCCAGAGAATTCTATGGCATGAACTTTTCATGCTTTGCATCATACACTGAGTACCAACTGAGTGCAGTCATAGAGACAACAGTGAGATCTCCACTCTTAACTCCAAAGGCAGGTAGCCTGGACACATGACTCAGGAGAGCATACACGAGAGCCATTCTAAGAACTATCTTTGTTAGTGCAAAGAAAACTTACTTTTCCCCCTTGAAGTTACATGGCTCATGTTTTGTTCTTATTGTCAGTACTAACTTCACAATAAAGTTTGGGTATTGCTAGTAACCCACACCTCTTCAAAGTTTCTCCTCAAATTTCAGAGACATCTTCTCCAACAACCCTTTGTCATAACAGCCTTCAGTCCCATGATGTAAACATTGGCTCTGTGTTTGTTCACCATTTTACATTCTTTATGGCATACCACTTTATTCCTGTTTAATTCCTTTCCACAGACAGTAGCCACAGCCCCATGATGTAAACATTGGCTCTGTGTTTTTTNACCATTTTACATTCCTCATGGCATACCACTTTATTCCTGTTTAATTCCTTTCCACAGAGAATAGTCACCTTTATGGCAGGCATTGGTTCCTTCCTGGAACTCCAGCACCACAAAACTGACTGAAAACAGCAAGTCCTCAATAAATACCCAGTGATTCATAAATGAACACATAGCCATGCCAATTTCTATAATCTATCTTCATGAACTTGAACTTGAAGTATGCTGGGGGATGTCTTTCTGTAAGCTGTGAATATATGTTGTTCCCATTGGTTAATAAATAAACTCTTTGGTCTATGGCAAGGCAGCTTAAAGGCAGGTGGGAAATCTAAGAAGAGAGACAGGAAAGAGAAAGGTGGAGTCCAGAGAGACGCCAGCCTGCTGCCCAAGGAGCAACATGTTAGTAGACTGGTAAAGTCATAGAACACATGGCAAAACATAGATTAATAGAAATGGGTTAATTTAAGATATAAGAGCTAGCTAGCAAGAGGCCTGCCATTGGCCATACAGTTTGTAAATAATATTAAGCCTCTGAGTGATTATTTTATAAGTGGCTGCAGAACCNGGGTGGGCAGGACGGGAGAAAACTCCAGCTACAGAAGCAGAAGTTTTCTGGTTCTGGTGTGCTTATTGGCTTTGTTTTTTGCCTTTAAAGTAGCTGTGTAAACCAGTTCAAATCTTTCAAACCCAGAAGCAGGTACTAAAGAGACAGGTATGAGTAAACAGATGAAACTCTGATTATTGCATGTGTTATATTCTAACAGACTGGTGAAGTCTCTACTGAGGACAGAGGAGGAAATGAGTCAAGCACCATGAATTTGGCAGAAAAACCTTTCTTTCCAAACTCATCATTTTCTTCCTCTCCTGTACGGATCTAAAGCGATGATGTTTCTTTGAAAAGGACAATCCATGGAGAAATGTTCCCGGGCATCTATTCCCACACTTCCTACTAGTTTACTTCTTGGTACGTTCTCATTATGCTTATTTGCACTCTATGATTCTCTGAAGGGAAATTAAGAGTGTCCTGGGTGCTTCNAAAATATCCTAACCTTTCTCCAACACATCTGCACAAACACAGCCACTGAAGACATAATCCCATAATAATCCAAGGAGACAAGACCAACTTCATTTCAAATTCTACCCCAGGCAAGCTAAAGTTATGAAAACAAACGGGGGAAGATGGGCAATGGCTCAAAGAGAGAAATACTTCTGAGCAGAGGGACCTCACCTGTTTCACAACAGTTACTGTTCCAGGTGCCATAGCAACTACTGAGGCCACAGCAGTGGCATCGTGGGTCTCCGAACCCAACTCAATGATCTGCTGCAGGATGTTCACAGCTGTGGGGTCAAGTCGATCACCTATGGGAAAGAAGCAAAAGGACACCATCAAGCTCTCTGCACTGAATGGCATCCAATGCCAAATTGGCCCCCAGATGTGAAGACTATGGGGTGATGCCTATTCCAGATAGTTCATGGCTTCTCAGGCAAGAGAAATAGCTTGCTTGGTACTTTATAGTTCATTAAACATTTCCTACAAGAAGTTTTCAAGGCCTGACTGGAACCATAAAGGATGACATGACGATAAGATCCCCATTTTTTTTTTTTTGATGTAAAAAAGCACAGATTTGCCTCAGGTCATTTGGGTGATGGCATCCCAAACATGGAACTAAAGCTCAGATGAACTGAATCTTGATGTTATACAAACTGCCCTTCAGTGTCACAACTGAGGATTACCAGATGACATGTTCAAATGCAGAACTGGTTTCTCCTGAGGGCACGGTACAGGGGCAGTGAAAGCATGCCAAGTGGAGGGCAGAACACCCAAGAATGTCTTACTTATCCGGCCAGTGGGCTTGTGAACTACAAACCAATTTAAGCCTGCTTTTGTTTTAATCTTGTCAAAAGACAGGGGCCCATACCATCAGGGCAGCAGCTTGGCACACCCTTCCTGCTCTCTCTCACCATCTGCTGCCCATCTGTAATCCTCCTGAGCACACCCTCACCCAGATCACTAATTCANTACAATGAAAATTACTGTTTGGTCTCTGTACTTCATCATCTCATGGAGTTTTTGCCAATGTTTACACCCTCACAGGCAAGCTTTTAGCAGGCCACGAGCCAACATGAATCAACCAAGAAGAGACTGGAGAAAGAGACTTTGACATGATCAATGTAGTAGGTAGAACATGGCCTAAGACAGAGGGGTGACCTATATATATTTACAATATACCAACAGCATTCCTCCTTTCCCTCAATACACCTGTACCTGGGAGATGACTCAGATGTGCCTTGCAGCTAACCACTCTAAATTCCAATGACTAAAATGTTTACATTGGTGAGTCACTGAGGTTAGATTTTAATTCCCCCTCCACTCCCTCCCTCCCTGGTCATTATCTAGCCCAACCATTAGTCAGCCAGGAGCTATGGTTCCCACTGGGAATACAGATGAAATATAATCCCACCCCTCATCCTCCCTGGGCTGCCAGATTGCTGAGACAGATGTGTAAGCAAATCATCATNACACACGGTATTGGAGGGCAGTTAGTGGACGGTATTGAAAAGTCTAGTGGGGTCTCAGTAGATGGCATGCAATCTAAGTGTTGAAGGTGGGGGTGAGCTAGGCAGAAAAGTTCCATGAGGGGGGCTGTACCATATCCCAGGGCATACTGGAGTATACAGATGAGAAATGCAACCTATGCTGATACCTGCAGAAGCTGGCCTGAACAACATAGCCTAGAGGCAAGAAGCAAGACAAGTAGGCTTTCAAGTACAGTATTCAGTTTGTAAACTGATCAAAAATCATCACATNTGATTTAAAAATATGATCTGGCTTTTTGGGAGGAATGGAGACAGATGAGCGATCCTGAGTACACAGATTATATATATATTGGTATTCCTGGGGTGACCCACCAGTACATCACATCCTAGTCACCCACTGTTATCACCTGCCTGGACACTATGGACCCTGGGATAAGCCCCATGGAATAGATGGCCATGAGGAAATATGAGACAATGGTAGGGACTGCCTGAAGAAAGTCAGGAGAACCAGACTCCAACTCTGCTACCTAAGTGGAGGACTCTGACCAGCTCTGTGCAGTGGACATCCACCTTCACATCAGTTAAGTAAGAATGCCAAAGCTGCCCCCCAAAGAAAGCTGCTCTGGAAATAAGTGTGATCCCTGTAGGCCCCACCCTGGCTGGGTTCATTCTGAAGCATTTACAGAGACAGACATCCTGATTTGTTTGTTACATAAAGCGCAGCAGCACTGAAGTGAGAAAGGAAGCCAGGTGNGCCCTCACCATTCTCAGAGGTGTATCTCAGGTCCTGAAGTGCAGCCACTGCTGCTTGTGTCCCCTGAACATCTTCTTCAGCTTCGGTGATATAGAGATACTGAGTGGAAGGCTCCTCTGGAGTCTCTGTTGCTGGCTAAAGAAAAACATCGTGTCTCAGCATCCTTTCAAAAGATTAACAGCAACCCCTGAATTCCAGAATGAGATAAACACATACAGAAGAACAGAACTTCACACCCCACTGGCATAGCTCTCCTGAAAAGCCATCTGCTCCAACACATGCATTTCCCAAAGAGAACATTTTCTCTCCAGGGTCAAGACTTTATCAATCCACTTTGAGTGGAAGCCTTTTGCTTCTCATGCTCATGGGACAAAGTGAAGCACAATGTTCAGAATGAACACATTTGAATGTGTACTTCTACAGGCTGCTGTCTCCTCCCATTGCTACCAACACTGTCTTTAATCTGTCCCTTACATGGAAGCCTCTAGCCATGCAGCTAACAGAGGCAAAGGAACAGCCATGGGAGAAAGTAAAAAAACTGCATTGTTACTTAGCTTGTAAAGCACGCACTGGTCCTACCACAGAGCAAGAGACCACTGAAGCATAGCTATCAACACACATCAAATTATTATACAAAGATCGTGGAAGGACACTCTGCAATATCAGGTGATAGGTGAGGGAAGAAGGGGCTGAAGTGATGTTCAAAGGTATCTCCTACCTCAAGGGGAGAAGCAGAGGGACCATATAGTCACAGGATGAGTATTAATAAAGATCTCTTCCTGAGAAGGAACACAACCAATACTGTAAGGTGTGGGCCANGAATCTCATCAATAAAGAACAAAAGGAAGACTTTGGCCAAAGTTTATAGGAGTCAATGTTATGCTCTATCAACATCCATCAGTCATTGACAGAGTTTCAGAGGAGCATGTAATTGTCCTTTCACAGACAACTGGCCAAACTCAGTTAGGTTAAGCCTGCCTGACATAAAGGAGACACCTAATAAATATCCAGTGAATGCAGAAATTAATAAAAAAAGAATATTTCTCCTTTAGAGTAGCATTAAGCAGTGCACCAGCCAACTATGGACCCANGTACTTTAGCTTGTAAAAGAGCTGCTCTTCTGGGGGACCTAGGTAACAGTGACATTTAGTAATGCCTCTTCTATGCATTCCTAGGAGATAAGTGACAACTCAAACTGCCAGGAAGCCAGTGTGTTATCCTACTGGTGGCCACCCTGTGCCCAGCTTCCTTACTGNTTAACCACCTAACTTAGAGAGGCAAGGGCATGTTTGTGTGTACTATTTCAAGAGGGTCATAGCTCTGCTAANAGTTCTAGAACCTGCTGGAGTAACTGACTGAGATGAGATAGTTTTCTGTCATGAATTAGTATCCCAATGTCTGATTCTTTAGACAACAAATTCTGTAGTATGAACTATTCAGAAGAATAATCACGTCCCCATCTATGGTGATGGGACACTGAGGCTGCCATCACCACCACCACCACAAAGGGCTTATCTGTCACACACGAACTCCAGCATTTTATACAGTATTCCCCGTCTCAGCTTTCCAATCTACCAGCGTTCTGTACGGCTGAGAACACTGAGGCTACAATGAGTCAACAGTGGCTCAAGGTCAAACAGTTTATAGAAACAGAGACAAATTCAAAACCTGTCACTCCAAACCCCACTCTTTTTTAGTCTTAATTTATAAAACNTTTCAATACAGAAGTATGTTACATACAGAAGTAAAGAGAGAGGTATTATAAAGTTCCACATACTTGTCACTCAATCACCTGATTTAAACAATTTTCAACTTGTGATCAGTTGTTTCACCTATGGCCCCACATCCTTCATGACATGCTCTTGGATTTGTGTGTGTGTGTGTGTGTGTGTGTGTGTGTGTGTGTGTGTGTGTGTGTATGAGGGTGTGCATGTGGGCATGTGTGCATGCCATAGTGTACCTTTTGAGATCAGAGGACAACTTTGCAAAGTTGGTTCTTTCCTTCCACTTTATATGGGTTCTATGGATCAAACTACAGAAAATAAATTATACATTGTGCCATCTTGCTGTGGCTCTACCCCTGATGGCTTTGAAGCAAATTAGAACCATTGTTTCCTCCACAAGTATTACAAATGAGGCTTTTGGAATTTACAGCATTGTGGATTCTGAATTTTTTGTTTTAATTAGGGATTTTCATCATATAGATGATGCTGATGCTGATGATGCTGATGCTGATGCTGATGAAGATGATGATAACAACAGTAAACCACATGAATTCCTAGTGACTCTTTGACTCCAAGTTGGCACTAAGGCTTCATCTAGCTTTGGCCTCTGCTTACTGTAACATCTTCTTCCAACAGTAAAAACACAGTTCCCTTTATAAACAGAACATTGCCACACTTGCTCAATTATAATACACACAGGAAGTTTCAGAGATTAAGCATAGTACTGTGACAAGCACTTTGACCAGACTGCAGCAAGAACTCAACAGCTCTTTGTCTTTGGCCTTAAAGTATCCGGCAACATACTGTTTCCAGTTACTTGTTTCTGACTTTACAGGAAACCCTCTAGTATTTCCAAATGAAACCAGACACTGGCTCATGGCTAAGACATACGCTCTAATATGGAGCCATGATTTCCTTACATTNCAAAGTAGTCTCCACACTGCCACGGTGTTTCATTGTTTTTATGTGCTATGAATTGTTTCAAAGGCCTTATTCCTGCCCGGTTATAAGTAGGTACCCTGTGAGTCCACATGTCAGTTGGAGGTGACTGTGACTGCCAGAGAGTGATGAACCTTGGGAGTGTCTAGAAACAGCTGATTGAATCAATGAGNTCAGAGAGGCAGGGTGATGCTACTGGTTGGTACCTGGTAGGAAAATGCCAGAAATGTAGCTAAACTTCCTATAGGGTCCAGGATAGCCCTTCACAACAAAGAATCATGCAGATCAAAACATCAATAGTGCTGAGCTTGAGAAGTTTTGCCTTGAGTGACTGCAATTTGTCCATGATAGTGGCATCTGGTATTTGAAAAGATGGGTGGCTGTTGGCTCTCGCANTGGTGACATTCAAATTTCTGAGGGAAACAGACAGTGGGTAGGACCAGGAGCATTTAGTAGAAGAAAAGAAGGACTTGGAGTCAGGAAATGGGGCCTTTCCAATTCTCTCAGTGAAGACAGCAACAGGCCATTTGCCTTCCACTCTGTTGGGTACAAGATCTAAAAAGGGTNTGTGAGCTGGAGAAGCCAAGACAACATTCACAGAAAAGCCCAAATTCAAACCGGAATAAGATTCACATAGGTGGCTCAGATCTCACTCAGAGGGACCCAGAGCCATGATCTGAAATGGCTGCAGATTTCCAAGGAACACATCCAGTGCTCTCGAGGGCAGACTGTGCCCAGCACCTGGGCTCACCTGACTTGTCACCTGTGTTTCAACATGTCGAGATCATACCACACTTAGTGTTACCTCCAATTTNGGGTCTCCATCAATCTCCACTACCTTCAAGCCATGTTTGTTCTTCAAGTGCCTGTTGTACTCCCATTTGGTGCCATACACAAAGCTGCAAACAGGACACTTCAGACCACCTGCAAACACAGACAGGTAAAAAGAAGTGTTTATAGCAAGTAAGCATGCTGCTGTGTCTCCTGTCCAAATGTGTGGGATCTACAAAGTGTCTTATTTTTGTCTCCAGCACCTACAGTCACTCAAGCTTACCANAGTACTGAAATAAAACAGCAACAGTAAATCAGCTTTTAGGGTAGAGATTCGGGAACTTAATATACTTTTCTTATTTACTGAATAGGCCTTTGCAGAGAGCCTAATACTTGCTTGATATTTTAAATGCCAGAGAGAAACGAGCAACATAATCCCCTTGACCAACTGGATTGTGGCTAAAATCAATCTTTCATGTTGTTATCTGTAAATGACATTTTTTTAAGTCACTAAAGAGCAGTGGTTGATTTGTCAATCTCCTTTGCCTCCAAATGCTTCAAATCAGATGCTCAATTCTCAAACCCCTTCCAAGAGAAGCTAAGTCATGAGTATAAATTCTCCTGTGAATTTCCCAGGAAAGAATAAATTAAAAGGCTGGTCACATCCTGAAGTGCCACTGTTTATTGAACCAATTACATTTTGCACATGTTCCAGGAAGTGTTTAGATGCCTTAANTGGGATAATGTAAAACNCAAGGTAGAAAAAAACAAAACGCTAAGGTCACAGAAGAGACTCTTTCTAAAATTCTATCACAGAAGCAGCATGACATTGGAGACTGGACACTAATCACTTAGCAAAAGATGCCAGCCCTAGCCAGGGGAGGCCGACAGCAGTCCTGGTGTTAGGTGACCAGCTCTCCAGGCCAGAGTTGGGCCTCCACATGGGGCTGGGTCCAGACAGTGCCAAAGTTCCCCTGCTTGAGGTTTTGCAGCCTGCTGACTATGCAGTTCCAGCAGCTCATGCTCCACTGGGTAGCTGTTGGGTCTTATCTTCCCCTGCCCCATGTTTTCCCTATGGATAGCCTTTCCNCCCTAACCTCATCCATAGACCATATCCTGAGAGCAATGAAACTCAACATGAACTTCATAAGGAAGTCTTGCTCCTCCCTTCCTCTTTAACTAGTTCTCTCTACATTCTGCTTGCCTTTGAAAGTCACAGTGTTCATTTCATACTATCTTGCTTGCTCTTTTAATCCTGCCTCCTGCCATGGCAAGCTGCTTCCCCGCCCAGTCCCACGGCTGCCACAGCACATGTCCAGATCAGTTGTTAAGCCAATGGACACTGCTTGTTTTCCTCCTATAACAATACCAATAGCAGTAACAGTTAACACATATCTACT
>LZPO01088768.1:0-18124 GCA_001675575.1 Neotoma lepida | reverse complement strand
ATACAGAGGAACACATTTAACCATTCTCAATCAGGTGACCTTTTGCTTAAATGCGTGGTATTTGTCCTTGTTAAGCTCTGGCACCAAAAGATTATTGGATTTTAATGCTCCTTCAAGTCTAAAAATATTCAGAATTTCTACTTCATAAAAATTTTAATTCCCACTGTGATTTACACTCAGAACAGAAAGAACATTAAACTAAATTTTTCCTTACTACATTATGACTTGTGATTGCCAGTTCAAATGTATATATTTTGATTATTTTTATAGAAATATTATAAAAAGCTTACTATATTTTTCATACGTTGGAGAATGTCTGTCCAATCCAAGACTAATTAAATCATTTTGCTTTGCTTATTCAACATGAACTGAAAAAAAATTTTAAATGAGTTTTTTTAAAATGAAAAGTAAGGAAAAAATCAACAATGGAATACTTTTAATTAAGAATGAAATGAGTAGCATAAGCCCTGATGTTTGCCCTTGAAAAGTTAATTATACAAATTTGAAGCTTTTTCTTTTATTGTCATTTTTTGCTTTGTTTTAAAAGAGACATTTGTATAAGAGATAAAGTTTTGGTTCATGATACACATACATTAAAGAAACTTTAACTAATTTAAGACATTGCCATTTTAGGTACACTNCTTTCTCAGATATTCAATTACTGCAAATAATTGATAATTCTTTATCATTCCTTTTTTTTCCTTAAATCATCTGAAAAATGCTCAAAAGTCAAATGCTCTAAAACCCCAACACATCCATCTTGGATTGCATCTCAATTAACTCTGAGTTTGCCCCTAATGCTTTGTTGCTCTGTCTGTGGTCTTGCTCTTACTTTCATGGCCAGCATTCATTCCAGTGGCTTGCATTTATTTTGTTCAAACTCATGAGCATGAATTTGTATGTGTTGTTTTTCATATAATCTTTCATCTTAATATGACTCCTAAATAGCCTTTAACTGGATATAAAGCAGTCAATATTACATCCAGGGTAATATTGAGGGACATAATCCTCTGAAACATACAGCCAAAAATGTGATTACAGGATTTCACACATTATAGAACATGGGAGACCAGTCCTTTGGTCCATTTTGAGGTAAAAATGGGTGAAATGTTGCCAAGATACAATGACTAGAAATAAGGAAAAACATTAGTTATTCCAAGGTTTTCCAGATTTTAACATAAGACTCCTAGATACAAATAATTTGAGACAGTGGCCAGAACTTAGAGTAAATTCCTGACATCATAAGGNGCTGAGGGAATGACAATTCCAGGCCAGAACAGAGAATCAGCCGATAATTTTTATGTCTCGTAAGAATTTGCCTTCCAATTTGTACAGTGCAGTCCTGTATGTACACAAAGTTTTACATTGGCCTCAAAGTTACCTTAGCTCTTCTCCCTCCAGAGCAGAATGTCATTTTATAATAAAACTACTCAGCCTTACATGACTTTAAATGCTCATACCCAATTAGCAAATTATTAATTCTATTGTGGTCCAGGCAGCTGTGCAATAAAAAGGAAAATCTATGTCCCAATGCTCTTGGCCTCACATTATAGCTGTGAGTGGAAACAGTTTGTCTACTTGACCAGGTATCTGTATGACAAGCTTAGGTCACTTTACAGTGTGCTGGNAAGTAATTAGTTATAAGCATCACATTGTCATTTCGTGATACCAGTAAGATGTCTTCTGCACATCTGTTCTAACTGTCCTCTCTACTATTGTAGCACCACTTACTGCTATCTCCACCAACCTGCACACTTCAGCAAATTCCACAACTTAGGTACTTACTTTCTAATTTTGTTCAGTATTGGCATCATGTGGAGGTCTTGTGGAAGCAGATTTCTGTACCTGCCTTAGAGGTTTTGAATCATTAGGTATAGGGTGAGTCTCTTTTCCACCTTTCTTTATGGTGTAGAGGTAACAGTTCACGGATGTACTCAGAAAGTCTAGATTTAAGACAGTCCTAGATGCTAGTTCACATCAATAATCATGTGAACTCTTATTTAGAAAAGTTTTTTGTTCCTGTGAAACAGAGTTTTACAAAAAATTCATGTCCTACTACTTTATTAAAATCTAGTTTTCCTTTCTATTTTATTATCTGTAATCAATTTAAAGATTACTCTTTAAAATCTAGATCTGAACATTGATGATGCATTTGTATCTTTTATTCTTCACTTTTGATTTTCTAAATTAGATTTTATTGAGCACTTTCTANGAGATAAAACACTATGCTGTTATTGTGAAGTAACTTAGTCTACTTAGAGAAAGAGTCTCCCTAACTCCTTCCCCCACAAAAAAAAATCCAATAACTGTTAAATATGTGAGATAGTGATCTGTGTAAGGACAGAAATAAAACATGATAAATTGATGTTTATTGATAGAGTTACACACTTCTCTAAAGAAAATGCTTAAATAGTGACTATCATAATTATCAAGTAACCAGCATTGAATCTCCTCTCTGGCCCCATCTTAAACACTTCCATGCTTCGTCTGTCAACATATACTCTTGACATTCACAGAATTTATGTGCACTCTATACAGGAAGAGTTCAATAAGTTACAGTCACGTTACTAATTCAACAGTGTGCACTTATAAAGTCAATGTTCAAGATCATAGTGAAAGTCAACATAACCAGAAGGCAAGAACTTTTATTATTCACACTTAAAAATAAAGAGACTAAAATATTTGACTGAATCACAGAAAATTAAATCTAGGCAATCAATCTATCTGAGTATTTACTTGGGTTTACTTGCTTGTTTTCTGGGGCTGGGGATAAGCGAGCACAAAATGACAGAAAAACAAGGACTAATAAGTTGGACTTACTATCCTGAGTGTTCTATGCATCTCCACTCTTCACCTTTCATGTTCACCATTACTCTCTGAACATGGTGAGCTCAGATCTTACAAATGACAAGAGGCAAGGAGACAACCAGGATACTGGCTAGCTATGTTAGTCACATTAAGGGATATAGGTCAACATTTCAAACAGCTAAACTATCTCTCACGTTATCACTTCTGGGAAGCAGGAAGACATTACAACATTCAGATCATAGCAACAACAGCACAAATATTCAGAGATTGATTCACTATTTGCTACTGTTTTAGACTTAAAGTACACATCTGTTAGGATGTTTGCTTGTATGCTTCAATCAAGTTGCACCATATAATTGTTTTTTCTTTTTATATGCTTGACAATATTGAAGCAGTTGAAACGAAGACAGATGACACCTTCATTGTCCTAATGTACAGTATTCTGAGATGGAACTGCCACATCATCATGGCTGTGCCCCTCCAAATGCGATGAATTTACATAGCAAATAATAATTTGTGATTCTTCCAAATCAACATTTATCATGAAATAATATATGTGTGTGTATCTATACTATTTATACTATATATACTATTTATAAATAATATTAATAAATATGTAATTACTAAATTCAATGATGAAGCTACAATCAGTTAATTAAATCTAGTCTTATGCCAACTTACAAAATTTTATCTAGATATTCCAACTAACTTTATTATTTCAATAAAAATTGATATATATAGCCAAACAGAGACTCTGTCAGGGAGCAAAAATTATATTTTGATAGGACTAGACAGTATTATTCTCTTATAAAATTCAAATTTCTGTAACCTGAAATTTCTGTGATGTCTATAGATTCAATAATGAAATTATGGGGTGGGAAATACCCCATACTATACTAATTACACAAAATTATCCATTACTTTGGGTTTTGTGATACATAGCTGCTAAAGCTTTTCAGGCTAAGAATGGTTATTTTTCATATTTTCTTATGGTACATTCTGTCTTTCTCCTAAGAAGAATTACCTTTCTCTCATGACAGGAAAAGAGAAACATGAGCACTGGGCCCAGATTCTTCAATTTGACAGCAAGTCTGACTTTTATGGGTGCTACAAGCTTATGATCTATTCACTAGTAGCATGAGAGAGGTCTTTGTAATTCTGACCAGATTGTGAAAGGTCACCCTTACTCAGATGAAACTGATGAGGAGAATCTACATGAGGATTGTGTGAACGACACAAGTGCCACATCTGAGAACAGTAAGGCTTTATTCATTGTGGAGGCACAAATGAAAATATCAACATAAAATGGATACAACAAGCCATTTCCTCCAATCAACTCATGGTTTGCCTAAAATATTTGGATTTTGAAAATGGTCACTTTTCTAATATTACACTGGAATTAAATGGAAACCAGACATTCCTAATACTTGTTTTGTGTTGTTTCATTATACTATGTNTCCAATGAACTGTTTATATACTAGACACACATGTGCATTTATGTATACTTACATATGTACCCTGTTAAAGTACATACTTTAACAGGAGGAATGGAGTATCACCTTCTACCCAGAGACTAGGAGACAAAATACAAATAACACCCATTTACATTGAAAGGCGAATAACATTAGCTGACCTTTGATCAAATGCTTTCTAGGTGCCAGGCTCTGGTCTAAATTCCTCACATCCATTATCCATTTTTTTTCCTCAAAGCAACACACCATGCGAGAAGTGGTATTGTTGCCATTCGCTAGACTGAAAATGAAGGGCTGCACTCAAGTAAGTTGCCATAGGCTACATGGTTTAAAAGGGATATGCAGATGAAACTTCAGAGCTTTCATCTTAACAGTGGAGTAATGCTTTCTTGGTGGCTTTGAAATAAATAATTAGCTTGAAATTTCTTTCATGTAAAACATGTAAATTCACTCATTTGACTAAGAANAGCTCTCTGGTTCAGTGGTCCAGATAAACTATGCTTACTAGCATCTCCTTCAGTACCTGACACATTCTCTTACTCTTGGTGAATATTACTTGGTTGGTGTGACAGTTAAATGCAATTGGCCCACATAATCCTAAAGGGAGTGGCACTTTTGGGAGGTGTGGCTGTGTTGGAGTAAGTATGGCCTTGCTGAAGGAAGTGTGTCATTGTGGGGGTGGGCTCTGAGGTCTCTTTTGCTCAAACTTTACTCAGTGTAACAGATAGTTGACTTCNTGTTGCCTGCAANATGCAGGACTCTCAGCTACTTCACCAGCATCATGACTGTCTGCACACTTCCATGCTCCCTGCCCTGATGATAAAGGACTGAAACTCTGAAACCAAGGAAGCCAGCCCCAATTAAATGTTTTCCTTAGACGAGTTGCCATAGTCATGGTGTCTCTTCACAGCAATGGAAGCCCTAACTAAGACAAGTGGATTGTTCCTCGCCATTAATTACNACACAGAATGTAAAATATTACAAATTTATATTAGTCTTTACAATTCCTTTAACCACTCATAAGTGTTTACAGTCTCTGACATGTCTAATGTTCAATACTGATCTAGTCAAAACAAACCAAGGTTCTGAAGGAGCTGGGGAGAATGGGTATATTGTCTAACTTATTAACAATTGATCAAATTTCTTTCTACTTTAAGTTCTTTGGGTTTGACAAGTGCCCTGCCCTACTCAGTACAGCTAGAGTAATTACCATTGCCAGTACCGCCCAATCCCCTCGAGTCACCACTCCTAAGGAAGCTTCTACTGCCTGTATCTTCTGCAACCACTGATGTGCTCCAGTGCCACACTTCTGCCTTCCCAGGGATGTAGTATAAGGGGAATTGCAGCACACAGGAATGGCATTTTAGTACCTACCTCTTTCACAGATTAAGACTTTGTAGTTTGTTTGCTGTTGGCATTAATAGTTCATTCCTTCCTGGTGCCGAAGTATCCTATTGTATTTTTTGTATGTTTTTGCTCCTGTCAGAGGGCATTTGGCTTTCTTCTTTTGGTAATTTGGCATAAAGTTTCTATAAACATTCACGTAGAGATGTGTTAATGCAAATTAATTAATAATAAATAATTAAATATAGTATGATTTTGTGACTCTATGAAAAGAACAATTTAAATTTTATTAAAAGAGCCAAACTCCTTTCCAAAGTATTAGAATATATGAGAGTTCCTGATTTTTCACATCCTCACCAGCACTGGATAATATGGGTTTTATTTTCCCTCAGCCACTGTAATTGGATTACAGTAGTGTCTTAAGCAGATTTTAATTTGTATTCCCCAATGACTAGGGAATAAAGGTGTTGAGTATTTGTCCTTATGTCTCTTTTGGTGACATCTTCAAATATTTTGCTTATTTTTTATTGAACTAATTACAGATGTTGTTGCATGATCTACTCTTTAACTTTGTGTGTTATCACTGTTAAAGTTCAGGCAACATTTTCCTGTCCCTGCACCTGTCATAACACTGACTCTGTGTGGAAAATCTCCTACACTCAGGTACCAAGTAGTATCCAAGATACTGACTCAGAATCTTCAAAGGCAGTGATGTAGATTTTGAATAGCTCTTAGGTAAAACTATAAGTTAATGACAAGGAGATATTTCTAGAATCTACTACAAAAATTAAAATAACAATCATGAATAATGGCAGTACTTAATACTGGTTAGGTGCAGATTTTCTGGAAGTTGAAAGGCAAAACTATAAAATGTTCTAGCTTGGTGATTTTATGTAGCTTAGAGTTTACAATGTCTCTTTTTTACCCCACCCTTGGAGGTACTTGTTCATAGAGATGGGATAGAGGGAATTCATTTACTCTCAAATTATTTCTACGCAAAAGCCAAATTCAGGTNGAGAGAAACAAAAGAAGAAATTCCAGAGAGATCAACAATTTAGAAAAGAAATGGACAAGAGAAGTAGTTGTTCATCATCCAGACCTGTTCAATTTTTCTGAAAATGCCCCTCATTTCAAATGCTCTGCCCATAAAACGATATTTCTATTCATCTGCACTCAAGGACGTCTGTAAGGTTTTCCTCCTCCAGTTTTTCTCCCATAGCTTCCTTTGGATAAAACCCAAATCCAAGCATCTATAACCCTAAATTCCTAGTGGCTTCTAGGGAGTGGTTCATTTATTTTGTCTTGGTTTTCCTCTTACAAGATGACAGGAAGATGAAAGAGGCTGAGTATATGAGAGCATTAAATAAAGTCCTCATATTTACTCAACTGCCTACACACCAGCCTTCTGAATGAGCTTTTTCCTTCCCTGTCTTTCACTCTTCCTATTTCAGTGAAAATACTCAGTATGAGTCCTTCACAGAAAACAAAAACAAAAAAAGAACTCCATGTTCTATGCTTTAGGTTAGTATGTGAACTTTAATCCACCTGTGTGGTAAGCAAGAATTTAAACACAAGTGTGCTTCTTATATCATAAACTGCTAGAGGTCAGGGGCCACTACATAGACTATAAATGCTTATGGAACTTCACATAAGACTAGCTTCAATTATTCTTCTCCTCAAAGCTATGATGATGGCTATTAAATGATGAAACATTAAAAATCAGTCAATATTTACTTCTTATGTTCATTAAGGCAAGAAATGCAGATTGAATAACCACTGCTAAACATATTGATGAGNGTAATTTAAATAAATTTATGGACTAGACTGTTGGGGAGCTTATATATTTAGTAATGATTTTCANCCTTTGCTTGTTATATAAAACTTTAAGTGATAAATGGCNCTGGAATACTTCCACAATTAAGCTGGTAAAGAGAAAATGATGAAATTTAGGTAGCTGTATCTGCAGGCTAAGAAGCTATGAAGGAATATTTTAGAAACACTCATAGGCTTTGCCAGTTAAAGCAATTTAGGTCCAGAATTACTGAATTTAACCTTCAGAGCACATATTAAAAACAAGAGCTCAGCTAATAAAAGAACAAGATAGATTTCTATTGGAGGTAGAAAGGATGCAAAGCAAGTATGAGAAAGTTGTTTGTGTAAGAGTGTGTTAGAAATGATAGGCCTGGGCCTGGCAACCTAGAAAGAAATCTGTCTGGAAGACAGAGGCAGTCTTAGATGTGAGTCACCTTGGACTGTGCCTGGCTGTTGTAACACATAAGCAGCAGCAACACTGAAATACTGTAGCTTTCCCAGTTACTACATATCAGATATGTGAAACTCACTTGTGACTTTGTCCTGTTTCAACCTATTTTTATCTTAGCTGATGCCTTAATTTTGTCCTTCTGGGTCTGTTACATTATGGGCACTAATGGGCACTTTTTATTTTTTCANGTTGTAATATAATTTCATGTTTTTATGCTATTTCTTCTATCACAAAATATGCTTGTGTGCAGTGAATATCATGACTGTCTTCACATCAGCCTTATGCCTTTATTTTAGTGTATGTAAAGGGGCAAATGTAAAAGGGTAGATGAAAGACAGACAAACAACCACCGAACTGCTGGGATACTCTGAATTCTTGTGTTGCTACTACACTAAATGCATTCTACAAAAGCAGATACATCTGCAAGTGGCTTCCTCATTGCTAGAATTTATTTACTGTACTGATTTCCGAAGAAAATCTACTCATTGTCGGCATCTCTTCCCATATTCCCCTGTTTTCTTAANCTTCCAACTTCTGCTCCTCAGAGTCTATTATTAGTTGATAATTACTCCAAATTCACATACTGAATCTCTANTCCTCAATATTTCTAATTGCCATCCTATTTGGAAAGAGGAACTAGCTAGGAGGTGGTCATGTGAGAGTAGGGCAGGCTCTGACGCAGAATTAGTGATGTCCTCATGAAAGCATTGTCAAGAAGGAAGGAAAGAGAAAGAGGAAANGATGCAATTATATTATAATCTCAAAGTAAAAGAAGTAATTAAAATTTCAGAAACTGCAACAATAAAATATCAGCATTCACATAATTTTATAGAATACAACTATCTTAACATCATCTCTTTGGCATCTTTTTTTAGCCACATAGACGTTCATATATATTTTCTCTCACCTTTTATTTCTGTACATACTTCTGTTTGTCTCATGTTTTGTTTAACACATTATATTAAATATACAGAACATATATTGCCTGGGTTTTCCCTGTACAGATGACAGGAGGTGGCTCATCTTTATATTTAAGAGCTCACTTTAGGATATCTCTACTCAGCTCAGCCTAAATAAGACAAAGGCTGCAGAGATACTTGAAGCAGAAATCTAGAGAGGTCACTCCATTCCTTCCATCCTATTGTTTTCTCAGTTGATGAACTAATGAGGGTTCCTTCTGTTTAAAACTACCCAGTATGTAATTCTGTTTCTCATTTTCCTCACAGGAGGAAACTCTCTTTGCCTGGTTTCCTTACCTTGATAACTCCGTCTTAGTCCAGCCCACTGAAGGCAACCCATGTGTTATTTTGTATCTCATCACTTAGCAACATTTATCAATTATCATTAACTATATTTTAAAAATACCTCAGCCCTCTCACTATGAGAGGTCTTATTAAAAACCTTCAGTGTTTCTAATTCTCAAACTATTGACCCAGTAACCTCTCCTCCTTGAGTGCTATTTTTTTTCCATTATAAAATGTAACAGTATTCACAGGATTGTGTTCTGTAGCTATTTCTCTTAATAGAAACATGCTCACTTAGAAGGGAATGGGGGACTCTAAAGACTTTGGAAATAAATGAAACTTAGACTCATGAAATAAGGGAANCTTTCCAAAGCCAAGGTGCTACTGACACATGATTCAGGAAACTTCACCTTAAACATATATCATCAATAATCAATTGTTGGGGGGTAGGAGACTGCAGCCAATATTGCTGCCTGGAAGTTGTGAAGTGAGCTCCAAGGGTATGGTGTCCATGGGTCATCACTCATGGTAAGGTGGACTTTTATCCATGAGGCTGCCTTGATACAACACTGCTTTGTATCACACATGCTCCCATAAGNAAGCTCAATCAATTCACTGCTTCACTAAACAAGACCAAGCACAGCTGCTTCCTTGTTCTGTCATCCATGCCCCTACCTGGGATGAAGCGACATTTGTTCACATCTCCCCAGGAAAAGTCACACCANAGTTTTAAAACTCTGCTCTGCCCAGAAAACTCTGCTCTGCTGGGTAGCTCCCAAATTTAATCATAAAAAGTTGTCAGTCACTTTAATTCTATGTTCTTATTGATCTGATGAGTCTGCTACTCCCAATATTCTCCTCTACTGCCTCCTCTCTCATAAAGTTGCCTCTCCCTTTCTTTTTATTCAGACAAAAGGCCAGGTCANGCCCATGTGTATGCCTTTCCCCACCCTCCTAGCTGATNCTGCACAAAGCCATTCATAAGCTAATAGCAAGCACATAAAGATTATTTCTTTCTTATATCTATTTTCTTTAAATTGGATCGTTTATATGGTAAAATGAACCGATTCACACTCATCACTAGGACAATGATGCTGAATTGAAACAGTTTCTGCAAAGCATGGCAGGCATCCACAGGGCTTCCTTGCACCTGTGGTGGTGCTGCAGCTGCAATGTGGAGATCCACTGTGCCAATCCTCCAGCCTCTTCAGGGAATTCACCCCACACAGGTGGTTCTCAAACTGGGCTACTCATCAAAATGACTGGTGGAGTGTTGACAATATACAGGTGCCTGGGGCCTAATATCAAGAGAAACTGATTTCAGTATCCTTGGTGGTCTTCTACCCACTTGTTTGTGTGTTCAGATCTCTACAGATGGCTTTAAAGTGAGGCTTGAGTTGAGAACAACTGTCACACTTTATACTCGGACCTTGAGCCTTACCTTTGCCTGGTTACCTGTTTTTGAAGCTCCTCGTTTATCTTTTATAAATGGTAGAAAAGCCCTAATGCTTAAAGAGCTTGTCCATGTCCCGTGCTTAGTATGACTCAAGGTAGTTTGTTTTTCTGACTATCTCATGTCTCAATTTTTGTCTTTNAAATGGCCTTTAATTCTAATTTTGAAACCCACCCCAGTCCAGTAGTTTGTCAATTCGGTCTGGATACTATGAGTCTGATACTCAGGAGCCTGCCACAGCCCATCTTAGGTTACAGTTGTTTTCCATTTTTATTGACAAGATTCTTCTTTGGTCAGAGGCAAGAAGGGTAAACATTCAAAACCTCAATTTTTCTTACTTTCTTCTCTGGGACTATTTAATATGAACCATCACCAGATGGACGAAACAAAGATTTCATCACCATTTTAAGAATGAGAAAGTCATGTCAACCATTAACGTTTAAAAAGTAATTCTCATATAAGAGCATGTCCAGTTCAGAGGTTCCATCTCTTGAAAATAATGTTTGAAGAATTGCATCATTTTATCTCCTTCAATGGATACTTTATCTCTTAGTATCTGACTCACATTTTGAGTTGGAGCTTTTTCAAACACACACACACACACACACACACACACACACACCACATAGAGTTTAAATAGAGCTATCATGTAACAGGGTGACAATGACCATCCGGGGTACAACAGACCACCAAATAAAAAGCCTAGTTCCAGGAATGGGTGACTTCTTTTGGAGTTGTTACCCAGAGATTTCCCATAGACCCCCCTCTACCAACATTACAAATTATTGTCAGTATTCTTGGTTCTTGGTTATACTCCAATATTTGATGATAAACTCTATTGCTGAAGACACTACATATTTGAGNTATAGAACATGGAAAAATCAAGCTGGAAGCTTCATCCCTACTGGCTAGCTTTCATAGTGATTGAAGGTGCTATGCACACTACTAGAAGAGAACCACATTTATCAATATTATCCAGCTTTGAACTCTAAGAACTGTAATGACTACCAGCGTGGTAAGACAAGACTACCAGTATAATGGTGGCAAAATTTTCATGATCAACTACACTATGATTGGATTAGAGGCTTGTTCCACAAGTAGAAACTCATTCCTGGCAACATTATTGATCCAATAACCTGTGGTTATAGAACATAGGCCCTAAGGGAAAAATCTACAATTATTCTACTAAATGACCATAGGATTAAACTGACTCATAATGGCTGATACTGAAAGTTCAATGCATCTCTTAACCCTCTCAGAGAGGCTTCTATTTGCATTTGTGACTAACACAGAGACTCAAAATTGGCAAAGGTGTAGAGAATCAGAACCTATGTGGGATGTTCAACCCTGAACAGAGCATATATACTGTTGTCTCTCCCCCAAGGTTGTAATCATTGCACAAGAGGGAACAGAAAGAGTGTAAGAGCCACAGGTGGTGGGTGAATATAGCAATCTGTTTTCCAGACAAATCAGGACACTTCTATAAATGAACTCACAGAGGTGGTGACAGCATGCGTAAGGACTATAAAGGCTCAAGCCAGAGAAAATGCCACTCAGAGGGGGAGATAGGTATGATGCCCTTTCCCTAACTAAGGAGCTATTGACACTTAATAGCTACTAATAGAGGGAAAGTCCATTTATTTTAAGGGTGTGACCCTTGGTGTGTCAAATATGCTCCAGTGGAACGCTAAAAGTCTGATAGCATCTGAGAATCAGAAATGGGACCTGATGACAGAAAGGGAGAGAAAGAGCCATATGCTAAGTTTTGAGAGTAGGTTAAAGGTGCTTATAGGAGGAGTTGGGAGAGAGAAAAAAAGACATGAATGTGGTTTTATAACCAATTAGTTAATTTGTCTTATATATGAACATTTTACCTTCCTGCAAGTTTGTGTACCATGAGTGCTCCTTGTACCCTCAGAGGCAAGAACAGGGCATTGGTTACCCAAGAACTGGAATGACAAAGGGTTGTGAACATCTTGTGGATACTGGAAATAGAACCATGCTCCTCTGGAAGAGCAACCATTGCTCTGGACCACCAATCCATCTTTGAATCTCCATTAATATTCTTAATGACATTCTATTTCCTATCAAAAGTACACCAACTCCAAAATATAAGAAGGCACATTGGTAAAGTCATATTTTTAGACTATCATTTCCTACAAAAGGTTTGAAGAGTGTTTTTCCCTATAATCTTATCATAAGTGAAACCCTGCCACACATTTTATATAACTAAATTAAATTTTGGTGATAAAAATAATAATTTTGTTGCCTTTCTGAGTCTGGTGTGAAAATTTCACAGACACAATTATGCTACTACAGCTACCTTGGTCAAACCCTCAATATATATTTAATTTATTATATTTAAAATGTTAGGCTCACTATACATTATATTACTTAATTTAAGTAATAAAAAGTTAAGTATATTCTAAACCTTTGTTCTATGTTGTGTAATATGAATGAGCATCATATAGCCTCACCCAAATTGAGAGAAAATAGAATATTTATGCTAAAATTCTGAGATTGCGAATTTACAATATTGTGTCACTATATGTTGATATTGGCTCATATGATGCTGATGATGGTTCATGTGGAACAATGTTTGTTGAAGTTGGCTCATGTTGGATGTTATTTGGGGCTCATGGTGGAAAACTGTGCGTGATTACAGCATGGATTTAAAGACCTCATTCAACATTAGAAATGTTCTTTTCTTCCTTATTCAGGTTATGAAATACCTAAAGTAAAAAAAAAAAAATGTTCGAACTAAATTCAGGGAACAGGGATATTTTTTGTTGTGGATCCCTGAAAATATAAGGAAAGAAGCTATGTTCAGACTCACTTCTGTATGCACTACTCTGCATTTCAGAAAGCCTTATTTTCTGAGTTCATTCAGCAAGAGTAGTGATTTCAGCCACTGTCATATCCTCCAGAGAATGGTGGGAAATGAGTTGCAGAGACTGAACACCATGCACATTGTACTGCTTCTAAGTCTAGTTTAGAAGGAAATAAGAGCAGAAGCACATCTGCAGACAAACAACAGATAGAGAATCACTTAACAGATAATGAAAAGTAGCAGGAGAAAGCATTTATCAGGAGAGAAGAAATTTAGAACTAGAGGTGGAACCCTGGAGGGACAATCAAGCCGGGAGGAGGGAAAGACACAGGATGCTTAAATTCTACTCTGAAATCCTTAGTCTGGAAAAAAATGTAAAATCTCTTAACTGTTGCACTGAAGATGAAAACATCGGCTTAGGAAAAATGGCCCCCAATTCTGTTTGACTTCAGTTCCTGCCTGGTCACAGCCAAGCATATGACTACACTGAAGTTGTTTTACCTCTGGAGTCTCATCCTTAAAAGTAAAGTGGTAATCTGGAGGTTTTGGTTATGGAGTCTCTACAAGTCTAAGTGCGCATACGTTATAAGCAGAGATATTGCTAAGTATCATGGAACACTTCACATCACATACTAGGTAACAGCTGCAGGAATGCAGCAGAGGCTCAAAGCAGCAGCCTAGACTTCACATCACAGCACTGACAGTTGTCACGAATGTTTGAAGAACTCAGGTGCCATCAATCAAGATGGCTAAGGTTTTATATTCTAGGTGTTTCTACCTCAACTTCAGTTCTACTCAAATAATGTAAGTAAAATGTGTTTTTTTGTTAATATTTTAAAGCATAATGTTAAAATGTCTGAGTTTTATTTTATCTAGGAAAACAAATAACCTTGTTTCTTTGAGAAATTGCTCATTTTTCTGAGTCCTAAACTTAAAAATATAAAGACTGTTGACTTCCAAACAGGCTAAAGTTGTTGGCATTTGTGACAAACAATAAGATTTTGAATGCAGTGTCTTTGCCCATCAATGTAGCTGGAGGCTGAAATTTAAAGTACTGCTGTATGAATTACTTCTGAAGATGAATTACCATCTAACTACGGCTGCTCCAAAGTTCAGTCAAATGCATGAGGTGTAAACACACACAATAGTTGATACTTTTACTACATATAAATTTTAAGAGCACATGGTGAATATAAAAAGTAGCAATAGTCAATTATTGTTTTAAGTGATTTTAATTAGTACATCACTTACTGGAAACCAAGAGTTTGAAAAAAAGCCAGTATGCTTCCTTGCATAGGAAGTTTTTAGGGAGCCTATGCACTACATGAAAGTATCTTATGTGTATAGGATCTCTTCCTGTGTAAGTTGGATCTTCCTTTGCCATCTTTCAACTCTTGTGACTTTTTCAATTAGGGAAAAACATTTGGCAATATGCCTGTCTTTTATCTCTACAAACTCCCTTTCTGTCTTCCACTTGGGTGAGATGTAGGAGGTTTTGTGACAGTTTTGCTACTTATCAGCTCTGTTCATCTTGGAAAGTAGTGAAGAGAAGATGCAGCTTTTGGTGCTAAAATGTTAACTAATGTCTTTGCCCAGCACTGCTTTTACTTGCTTGTAAGTGTAATACATGTTACAATATATGAAATCCACAATAAAGAATGATTTGTATCTGAAGAATTTCAAGATTTGATGTAAATATTCTCTCTACTTTTTAGTTTTATTTCTACAGCTTATCACAAAAAGGAGTTTTTATCATGGCAGGTGTAAGTTTGACTGCAAAGAGTTGAATGTGTGAAAAATTTGAATCTTTTCTATGTTAAACAGCTTTGTGTTAATGTGTCTAAATATTCCAGAGTGGGTAGGACCAGAGATGGTTCCTCTCCATTGTATACTAACATAAAAATATCACCAAACAAGTACTTGAATTCTGTGAACTTACAAGTCTATCAATCACTGTCATCCCTATATTTATACCGTGGTAGTACTGGGAGATGGCTCATAGGTTGAGAGTAAATAGGAGTTCTCTTGCAGAGGACCAGGGTTCAGTCCCTGGCATCCACACGGAAGCTCAAAATTGTCTGTAGCTCCAGTTCTGGGAATCTAGTGACTTCACTCTGTGGACCCCTGAATGGACATGATGTACAAAACTTATACAGACACATATACTTCTAATTTTTTTTATTAAGAAATGTTTTGTTCATTTTACAAACCAACCACAGATCCCCCTGTCTTCCCTCCTCCTGCCCCCTCCCAGCCTTCCACCCCAATCTATCCCCCATTCCCTCCTCTGACAAGGTAAGGCCTCCCATGGGGAGTCAGCAGAGCCTGGTACATTTAGTTTAGGTAGGTCCAAGCCCTCCCCCTGCATCAAGACTGTGCAAGATGTCCCACCATAGGTAGTGTATTTGAAAGACAAAATCATGATGTGCTCATGTATGCATACAGGACTTAGGACATATTGACACTAGAAACCATGATTAGGGCATTCTGATCTTCAAAAAAAAAGAAATTAAAAAAAAACACATTTAGATGATGGTCACTTAGAGCTTAAAAACACCTTCAGTAAGTACAATACTTATCCAAACTAAATAGAAGCTCTGGAATAGGGAGATGCTGATCCTCTTCCTCCATCATTCACCCCTCCCCCTAAGTATGTGTGTGTTTGTGAGTGACTAAGCTCGTTAAAACATTTCATTGCATATCTCAGAGACTTTCAGATAATGGGTCAAGGAAAAGTAAGAAGACAGTATAAAAATGCGTTTGGTATGTCTATACTTATTAGTTTATAAGTAAGTTTTATTTTCTATCAATCATCATAGTTGATGTCTCATTGTTCTATGTCATGCACAATTATTGAAAATGCTTAACCAAATCAGAATATTTTAGGCCAAAAATTAGAAGGCTCCTACAGATTTTTATCAGTCAATTAGTCAGCAGTTTTTAAGAAATTCAAATATTTAGGTGAAATGATATTGGATTAGAATGTTCAGCCACTTTGTTTATGCACTCGATGATGGACACCTGGTGGTTCATAGCAATGGACTTGGTTTAAGTGCTGGCAGCCATCCATACACAATCAATAGGCATGTCTAATGCTACTCTTACAGTTTTCGTTTACAAAGGATAAAAATATCCTCTTAGCGGACTGGAGACATATCTCAGTGGTTAAGAGCACTTGTTGATTTTCAAGAGAACCTGGGTTCCATTCTCAGCACCCAGGTGGCAGCTCACAATCATCTGTAACTCCAATTCCAGGGGATCAAATGCCTTTTTCCTCTTCTGGCCTACGTGAGCAGTAGGCAAGCGTGTAATGGACAGATGTATGCAGAACACACAGGTAAAACATCAATAACCATAAAATAAAATAATAAAATAAAATTTTAAAGTCCATTAAAAATTTTTAATGATAGTCTTTACTATCATTCTTTGTTTCTGAGACTCTCATACATGAGTACAATATCTACATCATTTCCACCACTCCTCCCCGCCACGCCTCCCTTGACCATCCACTCAGTCATTCCCTAATATATGATGACCTCCTCTTCAACTGTTGGTGCACATGCTAAGTCTGTTCAGTGTTGCTTATATGCACATGCATTTATGTCTGACTTTTGGAGTTGAATAACTTATCAGAGTCTCAGCCCTGGAAAAAATTGAATCTCTTTCAGCAGTCAAGAATTGCCTGAAGCTCTTCAACTAGTGAGATTATTCCCCTTCTATCTTTGCATGTCAACTACTGTAGTTACTGTGCAGGTCTTGTTTAGTTGATCATAATATTGAGATTTCATGAGTATTGCTTCCATGTCTCATACAGAAAACACTATCTCTATAGTCAGTTGTTCTCTGCTTTGACTAGTTGTGATTTTCTTAAATAATATTTGCACATCCTGGGGCAGTCTTCATCCCCAAGAGGACAGACATGTGGACACACACAACCTAGTTCAGATCCAGTTCTCTATACCTTTTTTAGTTGAATTTTCTCATTGGTATTTAGTTTGGCTTTGAGATTTGGAGATTTATTATTCTTTATAAAAATGAAGACACAATATCCTCCACAATGTCATTAGTTATCTCAAAGAAAACCAGTCTAGAAAATGTATTCAGAAAACTAAGCTGAGAATTAAAAACCAAAACAACAGAAAGAAAATAAAATCATGTAGTTGAGTTATGTATGAAAATAAAAAAATACACAAATAATCTTCTTACTAATCAGCCTGTGTCTATGAAAATGTCAATCACATTTTCAGAGAAAATGAAAGAATGAACTATTCAGTGAGGCAATCAAATGGTCATAGACATTACTACATTTGTTTTCAGTATGGGTTGACTTAGGTCACTGATAACCCAGACATGTACAAGATGGAAGCAATACAAATGTTGGTTTCATAACTGCAGGAACCTGAGTCCACAAACCCTAAAACCCACTGGCTGCTCTCTGAGACATTGTTTTCATCACCACACACTGGAACTTACGTGTAAACTGAAATGTCCATAAAAATTCCAAAGTGTATGTAATTAGTTGAGCACTTATACAGAGGTATACTTTGCCTGTGTGTNGAGGGGGGGCATTTTTAACTGTCATGAAACCAATTTTATTTTACTTATCCTGATTTTTTTTTCTTCCTGGACTTTTACTTATTTTTGGAGCTGAACACTCACACTCTTAGTTAAGACCACATGTTTCAGAAAGGAATTAGTAATTTACTTTTG